>CAMOHE010025038.1:0-34453 GCA_946598075.1 Artocarpus hirsutus
AATAATGAAACCTTAAACGAAGTTCAGTTTAGAAAGAGACGAAGGGGGGAAAAGAAAAAAGAGCATAGAATAAGCGGGTACGCTGCTTTTCAGAGAATAAGGCAACCCCTGTCATTTTTCTTCCACCATTAGGACACCCCTAATTGGTATTTCATTGCGAGTCATGACCGAGATTCCTGATAAAACGTTATGGGACCTGCTGCTACACGGCATACTAAAGAAGCTGGTCGATGATTGTATTTATTTCATAGCCAACGACAAGTACGTTTCCCAGGGAAAAAAGGCGAAAATTTTCATGTCTCAAGTTGCCTTCAGTTATGCATAATGTATGGACTGGGGCTGTGCTTTAAAGGGAAGCTTACTAGCCTTTTCTTTTGTCAAGTTCTTTTTGTTTAAAGGAGTTTTTACAAGTTTTTAAGTTTTAATTAATAATGCATCAAAAAAACAAAAGGGTATTTATCTTTTTATATTATTTATTTTAAGTTAATTCAAAACCTATACCTTTGATTTTTAATCTCATCTTAAGGTATAAATTTAATAAAATTCAAAACTAAAAATATAATGATTAAAAAAACCTAAAATACAAGACATAAATAAGTAAATAACCCAAAACAAAATCCATATAATGATAAATAACATCTAAGAAAAAAAAAATGACCAACTATAAAATAAAAAAATAAAATAAAACAGCCGATGCGATTGTTACCTACAAGCCAATAACACCAATCACAAATCCCCACTAAAAATATATACCAAAAGATTTAGTAAGTGTTTGGCAAAAGTGTTTTAAACTATTTTCTTAGTTACAAACAGTGTAAAGTTCTCACATGCTATAGTAACAATAAAAAAAAAAGTTACAATGTACAGCTCTTATATGCTATAGTAAAAACAGTTCTAATCACCTTACCAAACCATCTATTAGCATCAGCCCCTCAAAGAACAATAAAATAAAATAAAAATCATTTTCGAAGACAACGGCGACCAGACGTGGCCAAAAAATTCATAAATCAGCTCCCTACTTGCAGTTGGACATATCTTTGGTCCAAAGGAGCCATCCCCTTGGGGATTTTTTTTCCTGTTCTTTTCTCTCCTAAGCATACAAAAGGGTCTCGGTCATATTTGAAAAGTTGAAAATCCTAAACAATTTCCTGAAAATTCTTTAGAGCCTTAAGAGTTTTCACCTTTCGTCCATAGGAGCTCACAAAAGCTCCTCTGTTTGTAACAATCGGGGATAGACAAATGATATTATCTGTTTCAATGACTTGACTGAGGCTTACAGAAAGGCATGTCCTTCAGTCGCTATAAAACATTGAACCAAAAAAGAAGAGTTATCAAAAAAGAATCTACTTGTCATTTCCATCTTTACCCACAAAGAAGGAAAAAAAAAGCCAAAAAAAAGGGAAGAAAATGCCAGTTATCGTCGGGATGAAAAGATAGTTACCTCTAACCAACTTCTTGACTTCCTTTGAAAAATCTTCCACACGTCCTAACACGGGTCGCATGCCACATATCTGTAGGACGCAAAATTCCAAGTACAACGCCATCTCCATTATTTGTAGTAGCAAGCAACATGTACTTTGGACATTCTGTGGAATCTGCTTCAATTTGTTGGCCTCACATAGCTCAGAAACAATGCTGATCGCTTGATCCTGCATACACAATCGAATTACGCATTTGTAAAGTCGGATAAATGGAGTTTATTGGTTTTCCTTTTAACTTATGTATTTAGTTTCAAGAAACAAATTGCTAACACGAAGATTAATGACAGATTCTTAACATACCATAAAGGGGCCTTACAAGCAAGAATATTATATTATTCTCTCACCTGTAATCCATGCAAAATATCTGGCATTGGGAGCTCTGGAAAATGGGCAAGCTCAACATAACTCACTTCCTCAGCCCTTCTAACAGCACTGCCAGCTTGCAAACACAGAAACTTCAAAAGAAGAAACGTAATTCTGTATATCTGCAGAGCAACGATGTCAGAGAAGTACGTTTGAGAAACATGATTCCCATTTTCAGTTGCTTGACTTCTAACTATCAGGGCCGTAGATGTTGTAGCGACGGCTGAGAATTTTGGTTTTGAGACACAGCCAAGAGGTGAAAGAGAAAACCATCCATTTTTGCTGTTGATAAACGATGGCTTATTTAAGTAATCAAATTCCTCTTTGAGGACAGGAGGGCACAATATTGGAGCAACAGCACTGGAAGAGTCTCCTAAACGTTGAGTTCCCTTGCTAATGAAAGCTAAAAGATGGATACTTTGTTCTCTCAGATGGGAATCCATTTCTTTCATGGACTTGACCCGTGAATTCCAATGCCTTGCCAGCACACACATAAGCATGACTGTATGCTCAGTTCCCTTAAGAACTGCTAGAGAAGTCTCAGTCCTTTGAGCCCTGGCTCTTTTCTTGTCATGATCATCAGATGGAAAGTCGGGTACGCTAAGATAATAAGAAATTATATATGCTTTCTGTGAAAACAAGTAAGGTATTACGCTATCCAATACATCCCTACACAAAGAACTGTCCCCTAAAGACTGAACCACAGCTGTGATGACAGCCAAAGAAAGTCCCCAAATTTGCTGAGGGTTCTCTATTTTGCCTGAAGAGATGGAGAAGGTCTACCATCCAAGTACTTGGAAACCAAGAATCTTAGAGATGAGAGAAACCCACAATTGACAAGCATCTCAGCACCTTCTCTCACACGAGCGAGGGTTAACAAGAACTTCATAAACAGACAAGATTCCCTGGTGCAAGAAAGTTTCGAGCAAGAATTAGCAGTAGAAAAGGCTTGGGAAACATATGCAACAGAAGGAAAACAGAGTACCTTAAAAAGCAAGCACAACTTTTTCCAGCTTTCACCATTACATTGACAAAATGACTCGTAATAAGAAAGAAAAAGGATATCCAAAACCAGATTGTCTTCAACCAGTGTCTCTTCAGCCCACAGGGTAAAAAGGTCAACATCCTACAAATAATCTCCACCCTTTAGCTTTTATGTGAAAAACATCAACTACGCTAAATGAAACCTGAATTCTATATTATTCATCTAGTCATATACCAAAACAAGAAAGGTTGCATAGGAAAAGACGTTTCATAGTGATATACAATTTGATCAGGATGATTGGAGGACAACAGTCCTTCAAAAACAGTTATCAACTTTCGTTCTAAACCATCAGAAAACAGCTTTGATGCCTCCACCCAAATATCAGCATCTTTTTTGGAGTCATTACACAAAGACACTGCATCAAGAGAAACAATACATGAAATGAGTCCAATGACAACTTTCAAAGACTGGTTAAAGTTCCGCAGCAAAAATATCCAATATATTTATCAAAACACTGCAACCATTTAAAAAAAAAGGCTGCCTAATGACAATGGTCCAAAAAGTGCTAAAGAGATTAATCGGTCATATAAATAGACTTACAAGCGTGCACGAGAATCCTCCTGGTGCATTTTAGCAGGCATTGTCGCTCAATATGGTACCGAAGCAATATCTGAAGTAAAGAAAAAGAGGAGAAAGCAAGAAAATGCCACAGAAAAGAGAGAGAGAAAGTTAAGGGAAAGAAAGAAAGCAACTAACCACATGATCATATTCTAGGACTATAGAATCAAAAGCCACATTGTGCTTCTCGACGGACCTTTTAACAAGAATATATGATTGAACCTCATCCAAACACTGTTAACAAAAAGGAAGCTAATTGATCAACGGATAAATACTGAGGAATCCTGAAAATAAACTTAGTAGCAATTTCTTATATAAGGAATAACTTAAACTCTCAAAAATCACAGAATTACATTCTATGCCCATAAAAATACTGAAAATACAGTTTCTACTCTCGGCCTAGTGAATGTAGAAAGTCATTGTAGAAATGATACGAAAAATAGAATCAAAGAAAGTTCAATCACACAAAAAACTATAGTTTTGGGAGAAATAACAGCAAAAGCGAGCGAGAACTCACCAACTAGGGGCTAATTTCCAAAGACTCCTTGACTCATGAGACCCCATTTTCAGCTGCTACGAGCTCAAAGACTCCTTCGACTTCTCATTGGGAGGCTTGAACCGAGAAACTGTCTCGACGAACCAATCGTGATTGTCCTTCAACTTCTTCTTCTGAAAGCGACAGAGAAAGAGAGTTGGAAAACGTATATACCACATTTTGTTAGAGAGAGAGGGAGAGAGAAGAGTTACTAGATTGGGTGGGAGGTCGGAGGAGAGAGAAGCGTTTTCCAGTTCAGTGAGATGAGAGAGAAGGGGTCCCACCAACGAGAGGGATCGACGGACTTAGTGTTCGCCATGGAAGGAGCTTGGGAAGATTTTTGAGAAGTTAAACCCTTTGGAGAGTGGGGTTTTTTGTTTTCGATATACATTTTGGCGCCCTATCGAGCTTGGGACATGTCGACGTCACCCAAACTGGAGGCTGATTGAGGGACGGGAGAAAAATTAAAAATGGGATTCGGAAGAAAATACTTTTTTTTAAGCTTTAATAAATATAAGGTTATTTATTTTTTTCTAGTTTGTATTTTGGGGTTATTGAACTATTATATATTTTTTATTTTAGGTCTTATTAAATTTATATTTTTAGATTAAATTTATATTTTTAGATTAAATTTATATATTTTTAATTAATATTTAAAATTAATCTAAAAATTTACCTAAAATACCTTTAAATTGACAAATAAAAGAACATGACAACTTTGAAAAAAACCATTATACTAAGGTTTTCGACTTCAAAAATATATAAAATACCTTCAAAAATAGGTGTTTTGTGTATTTTTATTTGTATTTTCTTTTTATATTTTTAAGTTTTTGTTTTTTTTTTATTTTACTTAATAATAATTTAATCATTTTAAATGTCAAAATTAACTATTGATTGCTGTAAGGTATAAATTTGTGTAATAAATCTAATCTAAATATATATATTTGATGAGAGTAAAAACCAAATGTATGAATTTTAAATTAACTTAAAATAAAAGGTATAAAAAGATAAATATCCTGTAAATATAATTTAAAATAGGGATGCATAAGTAAACAGCCTTTTTAAAAATACTTTTAAAATAAATGATCATAACTTTTCAATGATAAACTTAAGTTTATTAAGTTTAACACTAATAAACTTATTTATCATTGAAGTTTATTAATATTAAACTTGATAAACTTAAGTTTATCATTGATGAACGACCATTTGTTTAATTTTAAAAAGTTATGGTTTAAACTCAATTTTTTTACTAATAAACTCGTGATAAATTTAAGTTTATCGAATTTAATACTAATAAACTCTAAACTCGGTTTATTACTGATAAACGGTCATATGCCTAATTTACAAATTTATGGTCATTTATTTTAAAAATGTCATAAAAAAGGGCACCCAATCTAATTTTTCTTTAAAGTATACAAATTAAACTATTGAATAAAATCACTCCCAAAAAATTAAACACTCTCAAAATGATTAGGGATTGTTCGGAATAGTTTGGTTTAGAACTATACAATCTGAATTGTATGCTTTAAACTGTGTAATTTAAATGGTGGATTTAAAGTGATATTTGGAATGTAAAGGTTTAAAATGAGGACTGATATTTGAAAAACTATAATATATGAAGGAAAATAATAATGAGAATGATTTACTATAAAAATTAGTTCAAAACCTCATAAACTTGAGGATGGGGAAGTTTGAATTTTGGGCATTTAAAATGGTTTACAACTTTCTCAATTATTACTCCACCAAACGTCAATTTAAATTATCATTGTGGTTTAAAACGGCCTCCATACTTTATGATATTCGCATCAAGCCGATGTATAAAATATTTGTTTGGTTAGCAAATAAAGTGGACACAACAATTCACTTGCCACTCCATCTATCTCACTCACACATATGTTCACTAATATGCTTAATTTCTTGATATTCCTTGTAGGCTTTATTCCTATAATAAAAAATGTCCCCAGACCAACCTTCATCTCACAAAAACAACATTCACACTCCACTTACACCTTGTATTTTAAAGGAATAATATATATAAAAATTGACAGGAAAATTTTAGATCAGTACCACGTGTTATATCAAAATATACATTTGGTATCCTCAGTTTTAGAATATTTTATGTCGGTGCTTTGACCTATTAGAAAATCTTTTTTTAGTACCTTAGACCCTTTTTTGGAGACACAAAAAGACAAAATTACTCTTGTTATATTTAATAGATTTTGAGGTAAAAAACCCAAAAAAACTGGAGGAAAGAAAAAAGATCCGAATCTTTTGTTCTATTTTTTTTTTCTCTCACTTTCCTCCATTTGAATATGGATCTGGATCTATTTGTTAATCAGAATATGAATCTCTTTTTCACCAAGGCATGATCTTTCCTCCATTTTAGAGCTCCCAAGTGCACCAATTCCTTGAAGTAATCTCTTTCTCTGCTTCATACTCTAAAAAAAAAAAAGGTGAAGAAAACTTGTCGTCATCGGATTCCATGGAAGTAAACTCCCAACCATTCTCATGGAGGAAAACTCATCGTCATCGGTCTACATTCATGATAAAGAAAGGTTGGGCTAGGATGGTGTGCAACTGGTATGCTAAGCATGTATGCGAAAGATGTGTCGTTGTATGGAGAAATAGAGCTTGGCAAGTCATCGAGCCCCCCAGCTTCTTCGGCCCTAATCATAATCTCACCATCCTTGATGACACGATCGAACCTGGCAAGGACAGTGTTGACGTCGGTCTGAGTCTAGAGCTTCCCATTGGTGAGGCTAGGGCTCTGGCACCGCCTGGCGATAGAAACAGCATCAAAGAGCTCGACGACCTAGGGTTTTGGAAGGTCTTCACGGAGGAAGGCTTCGACAGATGGAGAAGAAAGAGAAGAGGAAAAAGGAATTTGTGGTTGTACAGATTCTTGGTGATTTGCGGTTTGCTCTGATTTGGGAGGCTTTGATTTATTTTGACTAGGGAGGATTTGATTTGCTCTAATTGTGGTTTTCCATGTTTGAGAATAAGAGGATGAGTGAGAGCGACAAGGCTAGGGGATGGCAAGGCAACGGTTTTTTTTCTTTTTATTTTCTTTTCTTTTTCTAGATCAAGAAGGAGAAGATCTAAAGGACTGGGGTTTTTAAGCTTTTGATTTTTTTTTTGTTTTGTTTTGTGTTTTTCTTAGTTTTTGAGTTTTTTTAGTCAATTATAAAAAAGGATAATTTTGTCTTTTTATATCCCCAAAAAGGGGCCCGAGTATTAAAAATATTTCTCTAAAAGGTCTAGGTACTGATATAAAATATTATAAAAATAAGAGAATCAAATGCATATTTTGATATCATATATGGTATTGATATGAAATTTTCCCAAGATTAATAGGCCTGTCTAATTACACTATATTTGGCAAACTAATAATAGAGTGAAATCTCATATTCCAGGTTATGAACAATTAATAGAGTAAAATCTCATATTCTATGTAAAACTCTCACATGTTATAAATTTTTAATTAATTTTTATAGTTCAAACCGGTTTGCCAAATACTCAATAAGGGACAAAAATTGTGAGGGTCATAAGGTGGCATAGAATGCGAGTATTCAATCTTTGGATAGTCGATCTTGGGGAAAGGATGGAGCTTAGGGCGTGTTTGTTTCACTAGTTTAGTCCAATTCAACTCGATTTGATCAATCATTATAGTTTAAATTGGTGATTGATAAAACAATTAATTCAAACTTAACTAACAGTTCAAACTAGGTTAAATCATCGAACTTAAAGGTCAAACCCCCTTTATTTCAACAATACGAACTAATATTGAATAATAATTTCACTCTTATGTTTGTGTATTTATAATTTGACATGATTATTGCATACTATTTTTTAATTAAATTAAATCTTTTTACATATTTAATGTTTATTTTTAATTAAATAAATTTTGCATGTCTCTATTAGAGTTATCAATGAACATCTAAACATAAATTTAGTTTGGATTTCCTTTTTCATATTAACACTCCAACCATCATCCAAGCATCAGTTCGTATTACTGTTTAAATGATACCTTCGAATTTTTCTGTTTAAACATAAAAAAATTCAAATTAACATGATTTAAACTAGCAAACCAAACAGGGTAGATACAACAGGGTGGCAAGAAGGGATCTTTAGGAATAGGGAAATGAGAAGCTACTAATGTTAGTGATTTTTTGGTTCTAATAGAAAATTCCTGAGAATTACCGAGAAACTATAGCAAATTCCATTTTTAGATATGTCCAAACTGCAAAACAATTCAAACAGAAAAGGCCAGAAAAACGAACTAGAAGCAAAAACAAAATCAAAACAGAAAGAAATCAAGAGTGAAGAATTTACTTGGTTCGGATAAAATTATCCTACATCCAAGGCAGAGGCTTTCAACCCCTAGTCAAATCCACCATGAAAATGTCTTTACACACAATTTTTTCCAAGAGAACAGCTCTCAGTACAAATCAAAAGTGTCTTTCAGTTTCTCATCAAATCACAGGAAACTAACAATTCCAAATCCCAGTACAAGCCCAAGAAGAAAATTCTCTGATCACTCTTACTCAGAAAGACTACAACACGCTTTTATATCTAAAACAGGACTTAATTGCCTATCAAATAACTAACTGAACCAATTAAAATAAGACAGCTGTATTAATTAGATAACTAAATTATCCTTGCTTCAGATTTTGCGAACGGTGCCGCTTCATGTCAGAATTCCTCTCCTCTAGTTCCCAAATCAAATGCTGCTTTTCAAAGAGAACTAATTAGAATAAGATCAGCAAGATATAATGTTAAGAGTGCAGTGACCAAATTCTATTTGGTTCGGCCCAAAAAGTTTGCGGTGCGATTTTTGATGGTAAAAAATAACTATGGGATTTTTTTGGGGTCTGTAGTGCTAGCTACAGGATTGGGCTCCTTTCTATATTAATTTTCAAAATAGTGAATTTACTTCTACCTCTATTTGTGGTTTTTTTCTTATAGGGTTTTCCACATATATCTATGTGTTCTTGTTCTTTCTTTTTTTCTTGCCTATTTTTAGCTATTACCTAACACATAACAATATCTTTTATGGATACAGTACATCCACTTTTACTTACCAGAGGTGCTTCGTGAAGCTGCAAGGCCATCAAACGTCAGGCGCTTTCTTCGGATTCTTCAGTATCCCTTCAAGTGGATAACAACAGTTTTCAAAAAGCGTGCCAAAAATATCAATGGTTTAAATCTTTGATTGGAATTGGAAAGTTCACAAATATAAGTACAAGAGTATTTCATAGTGAGAAATAGTAACTTCACTTGGTAAGTAAAAATTTCTATCCAACATGGCTCAAAATATTGCAATTAAACTGAATTAGTCACGTCAATTAGCTCTAGTGTCTAGTAGATTAAACTAGTACATTCCAACAATATTAGGAATGTATAGCTAACTTGAAAAGAAGAACACAAGTAAAAAATGCACATAAGTCAACAATTCTAGAATCGAACCAGTAAGTTTCCTGTTTCTTATAAGATTAAAACAACCAAACAATGAAGGAAAACACCTACCAGGAAAAAAGTGTAGCCAATGCGACATTTAGAAGGGGGTTCACTTTGAATGACAAAGATATAGATATATACCATACGTATATATATGCGCACACATCGACAAAGAACCCGCATTAATTGTTTGAAGGATTGGCAGATTATAATTTAAAGTGAATCAAAGAAGAGAAATGATAGAACACCTTTCTACTAAACTTGTTTCCAAGTTCTCTTTGGAGCCTGTCATGAACTCCTTTCTCAATCTGCACAGAGCATGGATGTTTCGAGTCTTCCAAGCTTTTATATTTTGTCTGGTTATACGCCACCAGTACGTAGGATAGGAAAGCTCATTTCTTTGCTAATCATGGTACATCATTAGTGGGTGCCAAATGTAACATCCATGAACCTGGACTTTTGAAGAAATATGAAAAGCCCATTTAGTTTTTATCTCTGTAAATAAAATGGTCTTGGATGATACAACTTCTGTGACAAAAATATGCTCAAATGCAAATAATGATAGACACTCATGCGACGCAGTTTAAACAGTAAGAGCACAAAGGATTTTATTTGCACATTCACTGCATATGATTTACTCATTAAAAAACTTTTTATCTCAAAATTTTCAGGGCAGTGTAAAATAGAAAGAAACATAGCAAAAGAGGCCTCAGGAAAAATAGATAAATTGCTGACAATATGTATGTATATACAATTAATTACCTTGCCAATGAAGCAGCTTTCTTAATATGATCACGTAGGACCGTCTGAAACTTTCCGAATGCAAAAATATAGAGTGTTTTGAACGCAGGTCTGAAAGCAAACATGGCGTTGAAGGAAATTTTCCAGATAAAGAAATAGAGCCCTTGTGTTGAAAAAGTTCAACACAGAGTAACAGTGTAGAATGCATGCGAAAGCAAACATGGCATTGAAGGACTATTCCCAATTAGAAAAGTTCCCTGGATGAACTGCTCTTATATCTGTGAGAAAAAAAGGGGAAAATAACAAAATTAAATTTCCTATTTTTACCACCAAAAAAAAAAAAATCTCAGCTTTCGTACAACGTACCGCTTGCTGATGTTGTGTGGTTCTATCATGTCCGGTGGAAATTGTTCTTTTGCTTCCCATAATTCAGCTAGATAGTATATAAGAACCCCTTTATGACACAAGCAAGATAGGAAGTGAACCTGAAACGGAAGTCAGACCATTTGATATTCAACGGATATGTTTTGTCATGAAAGCGCAAATTGAAGATATATGGGAAAAAAAAAAGGAATTACCTGCAATTTGCAAAATTGATTCTGACGATACTCCATAGCAATTTATCTGCCCCAATTAACTGTTCTCGTCACCTTGCCCAATTCGCAATTTAGGGATTGCAGCAATTTTGGGATAATCTTCCCCATTTCTCTCGCACCTCTCCCTAACAATGGGACAACCATTTATACTTAATTCCAAAAGAGAGGTGGGAAGCCCTTCTTCTGGCAAGCTCTCCAACTTAGCGCAAGAACTTATGTCTAATATTTGGAGAGATGTGAGGCACTGCAGAGCCTTACCGTTCAGAGATTTAAGGTTTTTAAGACTTTCTAAAGTAAGAGAAGTTAGACCGACTGGAAGCTGTCCCTCCTCTGGAAATGAACTAAAAAAAATTTTAGAGTTCTTGATTGATAACCCTCTAAGAGAACTGAGCCCTTGCAGATTCCAATCCACGTGCTGTTTCAAGAACTCATCGCATCCAGAAATTGCAAGAAATTCTAATTTTATGCTGTTGGAGATGTTTGAATTTTTGAATCTTGGTATTGGAACTAGACGCTTTAGTTGTTCACAACTCCTGACATGAAGTTCTTTCAAGGATGGAAGGCAACCAGATGGTAACGCCACACTTAACTTTGGACAATCAACCAACGCTAGCTTCTCAAGAAGAGGAAAAACAACGGCCCCTTCGTCAGCTCCAACAATTGACCAATTCTCCCACTTTTTCATAACAGAAAAATTTAAGGCCTTCAAGGATCTAAAAAGTTGATTCATTGGAGAACAATTACCAAAAAACTCAGCACCTATTGCCACCACTGATTCACAGGCTGTGATCCAAAGATCTTCAAGAGAAGGCAGTTGTCCAAGAGGCGGCAACGTCAAACAATTTCTACATCGCCAAAGTGACACATGTGTTATGCTACGAAACGAACGATCTCCGACCCAATCCGGAAATCTTTCACCAATAAAACCACGGACATAGAGTTCCTTCAGATTTGCGTTAGGTCGGAGACTATCCAATACTTCTCTTCCTCTTTGTGAATCATTGACATTATCACCATCCCATGACAATAGCAAAGAAATAAGATGCATTTTATCCTTCAAATTGGACTTCTCCGCATCTTCTACTTCAGCATGTTGAAGCCCTGAAATTACAAGTTGTCCACGCAATTCATGAAGCTTTCCTAGCTCTTTGATGTTAGAAGCAGTACCTTCACTCAAACAAAAATTAGACAAATGTCGTAGACGTTTCATATTACCCACCTGTGGTGGCATTTCTTGTATCTTTGTTGCCGAATTGTCTAGGATGCGCAAGTTGACAAGCATTGATAGGTTTGCTGGCAAGTGAGTCACGTTCTGGCATCCACGCAACCAAAGTTCTTCCAAATTACACAGGGCACAAACCGTATTAGGTATCTTTTCAATCCCACTAAAAGACAATTTCAAAACCCTTAAATGCTTCAACTTGCTGATTGAATCGGGTAAGGAAGTAAGCATTTCACACCATTCCAGTACTAGTGTCTCCAAATTAAATAAATTACCAATTGTACTGGGTACTTCCTTAAATACGGCACCGTATAAATTTAGGTACCTTAGAAACTTGAAATTGAGAACTGATTGAGGTAACCCTGAAATTTTACGTTCACCTAGAGACAGAACTCTTATGCTTTGTCTAGGTGGTATGTTTGGAAGCAAGAACATATCATTTGGTAAATTAACCACTCTAACAAGAGGTTCTAAGGATAGAAATGTGCGCACACAACTACCTTCAGGCAAGACTAATTGTTGAAACTTCTTAATAGCTTCGTCTTGAAAGGGTGTTATTGCCACATAACGAGTCCTTCCATCCAAGTTGCTATTGTCATCGAGAAAAGAAAAAAAATTTCCTGCAACGAATGTGGCTAGGTCGTGCACAAGGTCATGCATGGTGATCTCATAAATGGGTTCATTTTCGAAAACTAATTCAGGTTGAAACAATGATCTTGATAGAAGAGCACGAACGTACTCTTCTCCAACATCTTTTCTCCATTGTCCCCCTGACGTTCGCAAAAAACCTTCGGCCATCCACAAGTCGATCAATTTATCAGTTCTTATGCTATAATCCTTGGGAAATATTGAGCAGTATGCAAAACACCGCTTTAGATGCTGAGGTAGATGATAGTAGCTTAGCCAAAGAGCCGGAAGAATTCCACACTTCTCAATCGACAACTCCCATATTCTGTCGTCTAGTATCTTTTCCCATGCTTCCACATTGAATTCAGAGCACAAAAGACCACCGAGTGATGTTAATGCTAAAGGAAGGCCATTGCATTTTTTCACAATCATTCTACCAATGTCTTCAAAACGAGTAGCTCCACCTCTAAAAGCATGTTTGGCAAATAACTTCCAAGAGTCTTCACCGGATAGTATTCCTATCAACCGAGTTGAAACACTGCCCATAATGGCAGCAATCTTTTCACTACGGGTCGTCACAATAATCTTGCTTCCACGCTTCCCAAGTTCAAAAAGGCTATTCAAGGCCCGCCATTTCATGTAATCTTCGTTCCAGATGTCGTCCAGAATGAAGAGAAACTTCTTTTCTTTCAAAGCCTCCTTTAGTTGAACTCGAAGCTCATCTTTGTCGTCCATATCACCCGCCTGGGGACTGGCTTTCTTAAAAATTGATTTTGCTATTTGAAATTCATCAAACACGTCTGACACAGTAACCCATCCTTTCAAGTCAAAGTGTTGTTCCACCCTGCCCTCATTGAAAATCAGCCTAGCAAGGGTGGTCTTGCCAACCCCACCCAAACCCACAATTGAAATAACTTCTACATTACTGTCGGAAACACCATCTGATAGCAACGACTTAAGAATGGCTTCTTTGTCATCATTTCTACCATAAACATCAGGCTCTTCAAGTAAAGGAGCTACAGGTGATACCAACAACGGCCCATTTTCAACATTTGGTACTAGACCAAGGTCATCCCTTTGGCTTACAATAAATTCTAATTTTTCAAGTATCTTCACTAACTTGGACGCCATCTTTTTCTCAAATACACGCGAGGAAATGAAGTTTTTCGGTACCTTGATCATCATGCTGCATCCAGGTTCTGGTCTCATGATCTCGCGTTGCCGAGCTTCAGATTCGATCTCGTAAATTATGTCATCAGCTTCATAGACTGCTTCTTGGAGCTTCCCAAGCCACTGCCTAACGCGTTGATTTGCGAGCTGCTTGTATTCAGCATCATCAAGCACTTGATCTACTGATAACAGCTTGATCTTCAGCTTTTGGATCGGCTCGCTGATAAGATTCTTTCCGACGAGGAAGGCAACGACCTCCTGACGATTCAGAATGTCAAACATCGACTGAAACGCAGCAGAGAGGAGAGCTCCACCAACAAGTTCAGCCATGTTGATTGTTGAGATGAGAAGTGTTCTGGTGCTCAATTAGGAGATCAAGGAAGAAGAGTACCTAGGACGGTAGTAGTATTGCTTTTGAGGGTTTGTGTGTGTTGACTGTGAAGTCAATGTTTAGCTTTCGTTGAGGTAGTGTAGCAAAAGTTTAGCTTTTGTAAAATATTTAGATCCGTATCCCCAGCCGTGTCGTTAGCAATAGCGTATGCAACAAAATAATTATCACCGTAAAATCGCCCATTCCCATCGAGGAATTAATCTTGTTATTTTTGTTATTTTATGAGATGTTAGGTAAAGACAGTTACAATTAATATTTTAATTCAAAATAAAATAATATGTGAAAGTTTTATATTATGATAATTGTTTTTTTTATTGTAGTAAATAAAAATTTTACATTTCTTTAATTAAAAAGTTGGTTATAATCAATTTTGTCGAATATTGACATAGTTCTAACAGTTCACAATAGAAAAAAAAAAAAAAAAAGGCCCTTTGCAATTATAATATAGCGTAAAAAACAGTAATAGTGTAAACTCTCAACAACGTACACTTTTTTAAATTAATATTGGTTCTAATCAACAATTTCAACGATTCTCCTAAACAACTTATTAACATAGGGTTGCCATTTTTTACTATCATTTTTTTTATTAAAAAACCATATATTAACAAGTTCAGTTGCATTGATCAAGTTCATTTGGTAACTTGGTGACTAATTTTTCTATAATATTTTTTTCCTCAAAGAATTTTATTACAATGTTTAAAATCGACCATCCAAACACGTTTTATATTAAAAAAAATGAAACAAAAGAAACGATTCCGTTATGTCCTACTGATAAAAACAGTGCAACGTGATCTTGCCCTTCGAGAACTTGTTGGTAGTTAAGATACTTGTATTAACTTTGTGTTTGGCAAAATAAGTTCAAAAGCAAAACTGTAAAATATGTTACAGTGTAATGTTCTTGCATATTAAAGGAAACTCACGAGTCTCGCATTGTTAAAACATAAAAACAAACAACAACTTATAAGGACATTAGGCCATTCTCTTAAACGAGTGGCTTGATCCATCTAATGTTAGATCAACATCTTATAAGGATATTAAGCCACTCCATTTAACAGGTTAACCTTTTTAAATTTAAATTTACAATTTTTATAAGAGGGAAATAGATTTTTGAGGTTTTAAAAATATTTGTAGTAAATGTCACATTAACAATGTAAATAACTTATATATTATGTAAATAAGAGATATTTACATTGTAAACAATGAGATAAATACATTAGTTGTACCATAATTTTATTTATTGTGTTTTTACAATTTTTATAAGAGAGAATGAGGGAAATAGATTTTTGAGGTTTTGAAAATATTTGTAGTAAATGTCACATTAACAATATAAATAACTTATATATTATGTAAATAAAAAGTATTTACATTGTAAACAATAAGGTAAACACATTAGCTGTACCATAATTTTATTTATTGTGTTAATAAGAATTTTTCACCTTATAAACAAATAGATAAATATTTATTTATACCATAAATTTAATATTTATTATAAATATTTTTAAAACTTAATATTTAACCATCGCAGCATGCTAGTGACCATGTTCCTCGTGGGCTACGTTGGGCCTCATATATATGTATGTTCCTTTGAGCAATATCAGAATTTTTTGATGGATTCAATCTCAAATAGGAGGCATATCTCTGGTACCGCTGAGTCTTTTATTTCGGTTTCTAGTTTGTACTCTTTGCTTTAGTCTGCAATGAAATTCCCCCTAAAAAAAATCATAAACACCCTAAAATAGATAATAATTGTCGGAGCTTTGCTTCTGAGTGCATCAATGCCTGGCATACCGTGCCTATCTAAATCGAGAAATAAAATGATATAGCCCGCGAAACTAGCGTTGTTGTTGTTGTTTTTTTTTTTTTTTTTTTTTTTTATTATATGTAAAATTCCTCGCAACTTGAAAGTAAGAGTCCTAGCAAAAGCAAGCTTTTTCAATTGCTAAGTGCATAGAGCGGAAAAAAATAAAAAAATAACCATATATAGACAAGAAATTTCAACACATAATCTAACCGCACGGAAATTATATTCTACGGAAAATTCAAGCACCAATAATAAATTAATGAGAAACTATAGCAAATTCCATGCAAGATACAATTGAGGATTAAATCTCCAAACTGCAAAACAATTCAAACAGAAAAGCCAGAAAAATGAACTAGAAGCTAAGAGGAAATCAAAACAGAAAGAAATCAAGAGAGAAGAATTTACTTGGCTTGAATCAAATAATCCTACATCCAAGGCAGAGGCTTTCAACTCCTAGTCAATCCACTATGAATATGTCTTCACACACTCAACCTTTCTCAAGAGAACATCTGTCAGTACAGATCAAAAGTGTCCTTCAGTTTCTCACCAAATCACTGGAAACAAACACTCCCTAGTCCCAGTACAAGCCCCGAGAATTTTTCCAAGGAAATTCTCTGATCACTCTTGCTCGGAAAGATTACAATACGCTTCCACATCTGAAATAAGACTCAAGACACATATTTAAATAACCAACTGAACCAAAATAAGACAGCTGTATTAATTAGATGACTAAACCATTCTTGCACATTCAGAGTTTGTGTACCATACTGTTTCATGTCAGAATTCTTCTCCTTTAGTTCCCAAATCAAATACAGCTTTCAAAGAGAACTGATTAGAACCACATATCAGCTAGACACATCAACGTCTTGTATGGATACAGTACATCCACTTTGTTGAGGGTTATGGTTCTCCAGTCGGAACCGGACGGGTCCCTTGAACGTATTGTTAGAGAGGCTACTCGGGTAGCCTTTACGTGGATTTGCCTCCCGCGGGGGAACGCGTCACTTAAGAGTCAAATCTTTTTTCTTCTTGAATAAGAGGGTCTTAAGTTCTATCCCAGATATCAATCTAACTAAATTTTGCCTAGCTCGGCTTAGTCTGGTCGAATCTACAAGAGAAGAGAAGGCCTTGGAGTAAGGAGACACCGGTTTGGTGCCTGCCAAGGGCACTCGACGCTCAAGTCAGCGTTCTGATCAGAAAGAGCTAAAAGAAAAACAAAGTAGGCAAGAGAAGAATGCCCGTCTACCGTCTGCCCCGCACGCGGTGTTGTGTTGAACTCAGGTATCAACGCACTTCACTTACCAAAAGCGCTTCATGAAGCTGCGAGGCCATCAAACATCAAACGCTTTCTTCGGATTCTTCAGTATCCCTTCAAGCGGATTACAACTTTTTTTTTTCAAACAAACAGCAAGCCAATAATATTAATGGTATAAAGCTTTGATTAAAATTGGAAGGTTCACAAATATGCATATAATGTACAAGAATATTTCATAGTGCAAAAAAGTAATTCACCAAATAAATATTACTATCAAAACATAGCACAAATTGTTGCAATTAAACGAATTAGTCACCTTGATTAGCTCCACTATCTACCAGATTACCACGTACATTCCAATAATATTTGGAACATATAGCTAACTTAAACCGAAGGAACACAAGTACGCAATGCACATAAGCCAACAATTATAGAATCAAAGCAATGTGTGATGTAAAAGTTTCCTGCTTTCTAACAAGATTAGAACTACCAAATAATGAAGGAAAACACCTCCTAGGAAAAAAGTGGAACTAATGCGACATTTTGAAAGCGGTTTACTTTGAATGACGAAGATATATATATATATATATATATATATATATATATATATTATAATTACCTGCTTATGTGGCAGCTTTCTTAACATGATCAAGTAGTACTATCTAAAACTTTCCAAATGTGACACTATAGAGTGTGATGAACGCGGATTTGAAAGCAAACATGGCACTCAGGGGCCTTTTCCAATTAGAAAAGTTCCCTGGAAGAACTGCTCTGGCATCGGTGAGAAAAAAGGGAAAAAATTGCAAAATTAAACTTGGTCAAAGAAAAACCGAAAAAATATATTTATATAAAATTAAAAAAAGCTAAAATTTTTAAAAATGTGAAGGATATTTAAGTATTTTATACAATTAAAATCATACTTTGACATAGAAAAAGATAAGAATCTGACATAAATATAAAATGTGAATGTTTAAAAGTGTTAAAATTCAAAATATAAGGTATAATTTGTTAATAATCTAAAAATTGGGGTATAAAAATAAAAATAACCTTTTATCTTATGACAAATGCTATGATCATCATGAGGCACATTTTATATATAGGTATTAGTTGAAAAATAAATGGAAAAAATTATTCCCCATAAAAATAAGGATAGATACAACCACATATAATTATAACATTTTTTAATAAAATAATTATAAAAATAATGAAAAAAAGACACCAAAAATTTTGAGAAATTTTTCAAAAAAATAAAAAATAAAAAATTAGGAAAAAAAAATTCCTTGGTCATTAGGGGGCTTGGGCCGGCTAAATCATGACAGAGCTGCAATGGATGCGGAGCCATCATGCCCTCCATTGTGACAGAATCGCGATCTTAGAGCAGGTTTTTGTCTGCCTATGGATGCAAGGTCAACGGCATCAACAACTACTTGGAAGCAAGCTCAATCACAGTTGCAACGACAATTGTGTCCATCGCAACCCATGGTGGTCATGACCTTTATGACGGTCCTTTGGCCCTGATGGACCATCGTGATCCATGATGGCCCCTCGCAAAGTTGCAATCCACGATGATCGAGACTAAATCGTAAGATCTATCGGGACGGGGACATGACCAATGATGCTTTGCCATGGATTGTTGCGATCAATAGTCACCCTTAACTCCCTCCCAATGACGGCAATGGCGGAGGAGATGTGTCTTTTTTTGAGATTTTTTTAAATTTTTGTTCTGTTTGTTTTTGTTCTTAAAATTTTTGAAAATGTTTTCATACGTTTTTCGAGGCAAAAGCTTTAAAAACAATTTTAGCACAATTTCTAAAATTTTTTTATTTTTTTTTTAAAAATATTTTTATATATTTTGAAAACAATGTCAAACAGCTCCAATGTTTTGGATTTTCTTTTTATAAATTTGGTGCTCACGATCTAGTTTAATTTATGGTGAGCTTTTTTTATTTTGCACCATTGAATGTTCATCTAATGGATACAAAAGAGTTGATTAATGAGAACTTCCAAGCATTTCTCTTATTTATTTGGCTCGATGTCTAGCCTTGGGCTGAGGTCTTTCAAGATTCAACTCTCAAACCGCGTCAAGAAAAAAATTATTATTTTAAACTTTTTTTCTGTCCCCATCGAGGAATTAATCTTCTCATTTTCAAGTGCCTCTATTTTATTGGGGGTACATTTTTTTTACAATCGTTTTGTATTTAAAAAAACTATTTATTTAGAGCATTTGGTGACTTGGTTATCAGTTTTTTACCATATTTTTTTATAGAATTTAAATTGGTACAAAATCTAAACGCGACCCAAATACTCTTATTATTTTTAAACAAAGCTTATACTAATAAACAAAGCTTATACTAACATTGGTGTAACGTGATGTTGATATTTTGAGAACTTGTAGGTAGTTAAGGCATTTATGTTAACACTAGTTGAGGTGCGTGTCAGGCACTTGTTGAATTGTAAAAGAAATTTATAACATAAAGTACGAACAACAGTTTACAGAAAGAATAATTGATAAAAAAAATTGTGCTTGTAAAAAAGAGTATACGTCGATAACACTTTGCATTAAAAATTCAGATTTCATCGTACAACATGATGATATAATATTTACTAATGAAGAACTCTAAAATTATAAGATAACAAATACAACTCTTTTTTTTTATTTTATAAAACTAATAAATTTGCAATTGGGCATCTATACAAATATTGGTCTAAACATGTTTCTTTTTTATTAAAAAAAAGAAACACGTCTAGATTTCAGCCTCATTACTTTTTTGGAAGGTAAGCACCGGGTAATTGTTGGTTTTGTAAATCCTTGTCGGTAGGATATTTGGAAGAATGGTTAAAACAAATAAGTTGAACTATTTTTTGTTTAAAATACAATAGTTAACGAGAGATTTACATCGTAACTATTTTGTTTTTATTTTACACTGTAGTTGCTAAGAACTTTACACTATAGATGGTTCAAATTGACCGGTTCTAATGGTCATGCCAAACACGGCCAAGTAATGTAACAAGAATTAAAAAATTGGAAAGAAAAACAATTCCTAAACATACTGCATGAACGAAGCGAAAGTAATATTAAATTCCAAAGATCATATGAATGTGAGCTTTACATACGTGGAACCAATATGGAACCAATATGAAAACATACACAAGAACAATCCCACACAAACCAACTCAATAATTAACAAATATAGTGGACACAACAATTCACTTACCCCTCCATCTGATCTTGTTCCCCCTCACACACATATGTTCACTAATATGCTTAATTCCTGATATTCCTTGAAGGCTTTATTCCTATAACATAAATTTTTCCCACGCCAACCTTCATCACGCAGAAAACAACATTCGCCATCCTTTTATACCTTGAACATTAAAGAAAGAGCATAAATAGCGCTTGCCTAGAGGCTAGCTAATCAAGGGTGGTGAGGATCATAAGACGGCACAGAAGGTGAGTATCCAATGTTGGGGTGGTCAAAGTGCTTGTGGTGGATCTCAGGGGAAGGAGGGAGCTTAGAGAAAAGAGGGTGGTGAGGAGGGATCTTTGGGAATGGAGGGAGGTGCTTGAAGAAAGGGTGTTTGTAGAAAGGGTGTTCGGGCTTCTTGTAAACGGGAGCTGGTGGTGGGAGATCAGGCTTTGCCTTCTTGGGAACTGGTCCGGGAAGAGGCTCAGGCTTAGGCTCAGGCTTAGGCTCAGGCTCAGGCTCAGGCTTAGGCTCAGGCTTAGGCTCAGGCTCAGGCTCAGGCTTCGGCTTCGGCTCAGGCTCAGGCTTCGGCTTTGGCTTCTCTTCCTTCTTTGGAGGGCATGGCTTTTCCTTCTTTGGCGCCGGAGCCTCTTTCTTGGGGGCTGGTACTGGGGGCTCCTTCTTGGGGGCTGGCACCGGCGGCTCCTTCTTTGGTTCGGGGGCTTTCGGTGGGGCATGGAAGAATGGGTGCTTGTGGAAGTGGTGCCAGAAGAATTCAGAAGCACATGTGATTGGTGAGAACTTGAGCTTGCCAGAGAGACCAAATGTGTGTTTCTCGTCGGTTTTGGATTGAGGCACTAATTTGGAGGACTCTAGGCCATCATGGGAAGGGCATGGAGTGGAGGATGGGCTGTGGAGTTGTGCATAGCAGTCCTCCTTCAGCTCTCCTTCCTCTTTAAGGATGTCCTTTGGGAGGGACACTATGAATTTCCCTTCTTCGTCGAGCTTGCCGGTTCCTCTTGTTTTGAAGTGCCCATCTGCTGCCTTGCAGTCTATGGTCACATGAAGGCCTGCAGTTCAAAGTGGTGAACATGACCATTGGTTGTAGTTTAAATGGAATTACACTCTTCAAGTGCCATCCTCAACCAAAAAAATGAACTATATGAAGGAGACTCTCAAACAATTTGAGATCACTATGATGTCCAAAATCAAGTAAAGGGCTAAGCAGAAGATAAGAAAACAAAAAAGTACTGCCATTTCAAGTCATGCAAGCATAATTTTGATGCATTTTCTATGCATGACAGAGAGTGAGAATTACCATTTGAATCATCAAAACAAACACAAACGCACACATAGAACATGAAGTTACTTTACCTGAAAAGGCTTGTTTTATGTCAAAGTTATTCTGAGCGCAATCTGTGCATTCTCCGATCCCGACAACCTCGACTATCTTGTCATCAGCATAGCAGAAGCTCACTGCCAGAGACAGAGACAACCAGAAGCACAGAAGTGCTCCTTTACACAAAGGAAGAACCCGCATTTTGCAAATGCACCTAACAACTTGAGAGAACAAGAAAGAACCAAAGAGAGAATAGAAGAGGAACTCCTGTTGTGAGTTAACTTCTATTGCAAGGCACGAGTGTAGTGAGTCCTGGAAGCCTCATTATATAATGATATCATGCGTGGTTTTGATTTGATCTCACCGACACTGAATTAAGCGCCTCACATGAGGTTAGGGACTCCCTTTAGAGAGTCGAGATGACCTTGATCTTTGAGAGAGAAAACGACAGCGTGCTCTCTGGCTTTCATTCACTATATGACATTATCTTTCATTCAATGAGCTCCCAACTACACAGCTAAATACTTCTGGGATCTCTCTTTATCTGTCTAAACCTACTTACCAGCAACCATTAATGCCCTGGTTTTTAGAAAATAAAAGGAAAAAAATAAAAAGCAAGATTTAATTGCTGAAGTTTTTCATGCATTTTGCAGAACTGACATCTGGGTGTGCTTAATTGCTTACAACTTTTTTGATGTCAGACAACCTCCTTTTTTTCCCCATGATTGGATTAGAATTCCTGCACAGTTGGGAAGTCCACAAGGAGGAAGTATATACCAAAAAAAAAAAAAAAACATTTTGAATATCAAATTCACGTGAATCAACTGTATTTCAAGCAAATTCTTGTTTATGCTGCTTATGTTCTAAATTTACAAACTCATAGACACTTTTTTATATAATAACTCAACCAGAAAATCTTTCTCTGTTTTCCCTTGAGTGGAGCCTAGTGGTGGATTTAAAAAATCTAGAAACTTCAAGCAAACAAAGCAACATAAACATCAATCAACTTCCCCCTTAAAAAAAAAAAATCAATCAACTTTATGGCAAAAGGGCAATTGTGGGTTTCTACTTTTTTTTCTATTTTTTTTGTTCCTTTTTAGAACTTCTGATGTTAATCAACATAAAAGACTACATTAATATATGTCAAGATTAAGGGCGCTTTCTTATTTAAAATAGCGTTGAAAATTGAGGAAGGTTAGGGCCACATTGCACCAAACTATTGGGGTCTGGTTGCTAATTAGATGTGAACTGTAGTTATATACAATTTGCTACATTAATGCCTTATTTTGAGCCAAGAATTAATTGTACTTACAGTGAAACAACTTACTTCAATTTCATTGCGTTCTCTTTCTCAAACCAAGTGGTTTGTAAGGATCATTTAATTACATCCAAGAGTCAAGAGTTGGTCTGATTACAATGTTAACTACCCTACATAATCATTCTATTTGTCTTAATCATCAAGTAGATTTTCTGCAATGCTAGGATGTTATTGTCCATCAGCAATTTGCTATAAGTTGTTGTTAATTGTGCATTTGAAGACTGAAATTAGTGACTACATCACTCTCCTTTTTGTCCTCGTCATGTCGTTATTTTAACTGCTTAATCACCTATGGATGTCTACTTATTATCCATTTTTGGCAACTAATCACTTTTCGTTATTGGCTCTTGTCTCAAGTCCATGCTATTAAATGTTTCCTGTCTTTCTTCATCTTCATCTTCTTTTTTCTTTTTTCCTTTTCTTTTCTTCCCCTGTAATGTAACGTGTATGTAATTAGCAAATAAGCTTACGCAGAAGCTACAAAACACTAGCCTTGTATTGTGACCACGCTTACTAATAGAGCTGAAAGAAAAGTATGAGGTCCACAAATATGCCTTATCTATAAACACTCTTCTACAAACCAAAAAGTAGTCAAAATGTACCCACTTGCATGCACACAATATCAACCAATTAAAGTTGCTGTAAAAATGAAAAGAATAAAAGGGCATTTAATCATGGCAGTGATTATTTGCACACAAAAACTTTAATGTGTCCTGTATTGATGGGCATCCTACCTTTGAGTTGGAATTACATAAGGTGGTAACTTCCTCCCATGCCTTGCATTTTCAACAGAAGTGAATGGCAATTGATGGAGCTTAAAAGGTTTCAGTAACTCATGCAGAATGACCTGCCAACTTTTATTCCATCAAGTAAGGGGCAGTGGCTTTTAAATAATCCGAAGGCAAAAAAACCAAAAAGTTTGATTAGGCTTTTTTGTTAATTTCCTTTTTAAGTTTGATCAGGAGGTTTCCCACATAATTATCTACTAATTTGGGGTGTCGGTAATTTTTTTTCTATTGAAGGATTGAAGTTGAGAAAACACAGATAAGCGAAGTATTTCTGCATTAAAGCAACATGATTAATGTTGGATAATTGGAGAACAAAACTCCTATTAGAAATGAAATTACCACATTCAAGAGAGAGCTAACTTAGATTAGGCTAATGGTGTTGGGCCCAAGTCATGTTGATCCATGATGGTTCAACCTCAAGATAATGACGACACAATCACACAAAGAAATTATGCACCTCAATGACAATTGATGACTTTTGTTAAACAACATGTGGATGATCTGTCCCACAATTAAAGCCATAAACTGTCAATACAGTCACCATACGCAAATTAGAGCTGTCAAGGATATAAATGACGCAGCTTTAGTAGGTGCCATTGCATATATTCAAAGCCAATAGATATATATATATATATATATATATATATATATAGACACACATTAACAATCTGATAAAAGTAGTAGATATTCTTATTCCATCAAGTGGCTGTTAACGATCTGAAGAGCAGTGTCATATAATCCCAAATTTCCTTTTTATTAGTGCTTTATTAGAGCCAGTAAAAACTACCCATACACCAAAAATAACTCTGTTGGAAGCCAGAAAGGAGAACCCAATTTTGAGTCTTCTTCCGTTGTGAGAGAGAGGGGCACAAATTTTCAAAATTGTTTCTAAAATCAAAAAACAGTACGGAAGATCATACCAGTGAAAGTTACAAACTAGGGGATAATGGGCATAAATTCTTAGAGCCGTACACCGTACCCAACAAGCCCCAGTTAGATTTCCTTTTTCCAACTGTTAAATACGAGATCCCAGTTCGTGTTCCCCACCGCTTCAATGATGTAACAGATACCAACCACACATAATAATATTACATGCCAAACATGGTTCATGTCACAAGGCCAATTTCTTGTTGCTTGGGCCACACCCACCAAAGGGATGCTTGAGTGGGTGTTCCAATCTGGGCCTTGCGATTCCATCGCCCGAATGCCTTATGAGAGGAATTTGAGTGGCTTTGTGGAAACAATTATACATACGCTATATGCATCACGTGATACACGGACAAGACAATATAAGAAAAGGTTAAACATGGATTCTCCACTACTACAAGAAGCCATTTAGAGGATATTCAAGCGGATTAAAATTAACAATAATGGAATATCGAGAGAGAAATTTAGTTGTAGGAAAATTGTATCCTCAATTATCTCAAAGTCTCCGTTAGTTGAACATCAAAAAGGCTCAAGTCTATATCAAAGATATTGAAAATGTAAAATTTCTCCCATAAACAGCAAGGTAAAATTTCTGGTCTAGTTGTCAAAACTAATTCAACCTTCACCGCTCTCTTATATCTCCAAATCCCTAACGCGAGTTTTACAAGAGTTTGAAGCTCAATGTATTCTCTTCCGTAGCAGAATTGTGACAACTGTTATCTACTTCTTCTTCTTGGATTTGCTGGAAAGTGACTGGGTATATGCGGTTCCCTGAGGATCAAAAAGGGCAAAAACAGACAAATTAGCGGCAATAAGTCGGTACAGTGAGAAGGGATTAGGAGCATGTTTTCCATCTAATCCGAAATTGGGTTGTAAATTAAGAAAAGATAGCTTCCTTTATTAACCACACACCTGAAGCCATTCATCCATCGAGGCATCAGTGGACCTGGTCCCCACCTCCACCTTGGGAGCTCTCTTGGTTTTCTAACCAAATACATACAGACAGGCGTATAATTATTTTGTGATGAAAACCAATACCAAATAAATATGAAAACCCACAAGAACATAAAAAGGGAAAACATTTTACAAGGTTCTTGATTTTCTCTCAGGTTTATGCATAGATGTAAAGTTTACCATAACTCTCTTTCCTCTCTGCATGTTGTTATTCATAATCAACTACATCGCATCAACCATCATAATAGAAATTAATTTTCATTATTCACATGTTTTTTGAGGAAAAGCGAGTTAAAATTTTAGGGGGCACAATCCTGGTCGTTCGAAGAGAGAAAACAATTGATATTAAAATATTAGTACCTTGGAAAGATTCTGTATTTGACCATGAATGTACAACACAAGGAGAACAATGAGAGCAATTCCAAGGGTACCAAGGAAAACAGACTCGATGCTGACGAATCCTCCGGCCTCAACAACTTCAATAGTACCATTATAGAAGGTGCTCTGATAGTTTTGCTGATCTATCTCATAGATAATGGTACCTACAAGATCAAAAGTTCCAGGCTGCATTCCAAAAGAAGAGAAAATGTTGGTGGTCAGCGAGAAGGTTTTCTTATACATCTCGTAGACCAAGAAGCGAAAAATAATCCATAAAGAGTGATTTCAGAATAATTTTAGTACCTGCAAATACTTGCTCACAGCAAATACGTAGGGGAAAGTGGCCTGAGCTGAAACTGGTACTGATGCATTGTTAAAGCCCTATAAAAAAAAATACAGGAAACCCAATGAGATGACGAAATGAACGAACCAATCAAATAAAGGAAATCATGCAATCTTAAATGGGAGAAACGCATACAAACAAAACACTGGTAAAGATTTTGTTGAAAGCAAGTATCATGAGAGACTGACCAAATGTTAGGACATATTGATATTTGATACGTAAACATTTTTAACAATCCACACATAACATGATCTAAAACAGCTAAATTTACTCAAATTTGTGCATCCCAGGACTTACCTGTGCAGTCAGATTTTGAACCAGCATGTTATGGTCAAAAGGCAGATGAACACTAGCTTTAATCGCAATGACATTCACACTTGAATCCCCTGTTTTTCAATCCAGAAAAGCAACCAAGATAAACTTTAACAAAACAACAAATGGAAAGGTACATTGATAAGCTCACAGGAGAGGGGGAAAAAAGAGAAAATTGGTAATTTAGAAATACATACAAAAAATGCGAGTCACCAACAAATTATGAAAAAAGCAAAAAAAAATATTAGAGAAATAATGAAATAATGATGCCAAGTTTCCTCTCTTTCATTTCATTACCATTATTTTTCACTCCGACAAGTAGATCAGTCTCTTCTCCTGCCGTAACCACTGCAAAAAAGGAAAAAAACCAACTTAATAAAAAAAAGTTAAGAACAACACCACAATAATTGCTCTTAAATTATCGAAAGCAATTCTCACATCGGGCGCTATTCTTTGAGAAAACAGAGACAGTCTCAACTCCTGGAGCTGGGCTAAAATCTCCATCCCCAAAGTCCTGGATATCCTCACCAACAATCCCAAGGTCACTGTTTTCGTCTACGGCCTCTGGAACTTCCACATCCGAATCTGAATTACCCCTAGCAACTGATTTTGAAAAAAAAAAATACATAGATTCATCAAAATAGGCCAACTAATACAAGCGTCATAAATATAATAAATCCCAAAAATGGATTTAACCGTCCCAGCAAAATTATATAAGTTGAATCTCAAAATATCCACCAACAGATCGAATATAAAAATTCAATGAACTAAGTCAAGTTATGTGAATGTCTAATTAGCTATTATTCAACTAGGTCGAGGAAAGGAAAATAATAATTTAAGCAAAAAAAAAAAGGCGTTGATTGCAGATTATTAATTACATTACAAACGCTCAGAAAAAACCAATACTTTGATATCAAGTCAAACTTCCCTTTCAACGAAATCAAAACAACCCTATTACCCGCACCAAAAACATCCAGGAACGAAACTAGAACATCTCGCGCAAGATAATTTCCAACATAAACTAATTTACTCATCCAACAAAATTGAAATTAAAAAAAATAAAAAATGGAAGCTCAAAACAGAACAAGTGCAATCAGATCTCACTGATCGCACCAGGAATGCATGCATGCATCACAATCCAGCAGATTAATTATTTAAAAATTGTAAAAAAAAAAAAGGGAAATAAATCACGAATTACATGGTTGGTGAATCAAATCGATCTAGATCTGAGAATTGAGCGAAGAATTAAACCTTGAAGAAAGGGGGATGCGAGGAAAAGAAGAGCGAGGAGGAAAACCCTAATATGCTTCATCGCAAACGTTAGGAAGATTTTCAGGTGGATTTTTGGCTGTACGGCTTTTATTTGCTCCCTCCATCAGCAGCGAAAGAAGAGAAGTAATGAAGGCGTGGGTTCCTCTACGCACACTCCGAACTGAAACGGGGAGGACCAAGGCTCCGGTTCTCGGGTTAAAACAAGCAAAATGAATTGTAACCCATTTGGTTACATTTTGGGCCCAAAACAAAAAAGAAAATATTTCTCAAAACTCTCAAAAAAACAATGAAAACTGAAAATGAATTTTAATCGTTTTCTCACATTTTTTCTCCATCTTCTCTCTTGAGAAAAAAAAAAAAAATAAAAATGAAAAGCCCTCGAGCTTCATCAACTCCTTCCAGCTCTCGGTTTCTTGAAACCCCTCTCTCCGCGCAACCCCTTGATCTCTCTCTCTAAATGAATCTCTCCTCTTGTAAAATCATACCTTGCATCATCGATTTTGGGTTTGGTGATCAGTGTTAGATCTATATCTCTCCTCTCACTCGCTCTGACAAGGGTTTCATTTTTGGATCTCTCTCTCCTCTCACTCCTTGCTCCGACACTCTTCTTTCTGAAATCGACAAGGTATATGCCTCTTTACATTGAAAATGATGATTGGTGACTGTTTATTAAAGATCTGTGTGAATTTGGGCTGTTATTTTCTGATTGCCTACGCGTTGATTGTTTATCTGTTAGAAAAATTTGTTATTCTTGATGGTGTTCATATGTTGTGGGTGATTTGTGACTGTTAGGGTTTCTATTTTTTGTACAAAATTCAGATGTTGGGTTGTGAGATTTTGGCTATTTACTATTAATTTCATTTTGGGTTTTCCATTTGTTTTACATATTTTTTAATTTTCTTGGTTGTTATCTATTAATTAAGTTCGGTCTCTGTTTCTTGAACCAATAATCTTTTTTTTTTTGGGGTTTCTGATGCCAACTGCCTCCGTCTTCATAATTCATCTATTGAAAAAAAAAAATATTATTGTTCTTGATGATGTCCATATATTGTTGGTGATTGGTGACTGCTGTTTCTTTTTTTCTTTTTTTTTTTTTAAAAAAATTCAGATATTGGATTATGAGATTTTGGGCTATTTATTGCTAATTTTACTTTGGGCTTTCCGTTTGTTTTGCATAGTTTTTTAATTTTCCTAGTGGTTTTCCTTGGTTGTTATCTGTTAAGTCCAATCTCTATTTTTTGAACCAATAATCCTTTTTTTTCTAATGCCAACTGCCTCTGCCTTCGTAGTTTATCTGTTAAAAAAAATTGTTGTTGTTCTTGATGTTTATATGTTGGTCTAATGATCTGCTGTGTTTGTAAGAATTGTGCTACCTTGATTGAGATTGGTATCAAGGCGTTGATGTATGTCCAAATTTTAGGTTGTGTGATTTATGAGATTAGATTGTGCTAATACCTTGGTTGTTATCTATACGAGTGTCGGTTTTAATAGTCTAGGAATGATTCATGGATTTTCAGCCGGTTTATGCACATTCTGATCTTATGTTTGATAGAAAGCTAAACACCTGATCCACTTTTTTTTTTAATCAAAATTCTAAATGGAGTTGAAGTAACTTGTTAGTTTGATACTCATTGATAGATGAATGATAATGTGGAACATGCTACGTGGACGCGGGAGAGAGAGAATTTTCTTATTGATTTGTTACATGAGGAAACCGCAAATGGATTGCATTCCTCTACCTTAGAAAACAAAACTTAAATGAAGATTGAGAATGAATTAGCAGCGAAGTTTAGGAAGCATTACACGCTTCAACAAACTGAAGGCAAAGTGGAATAGACTAAATATTTCTACTAAAGACTTTGATAGGTTAATTGGAACAACCGGATTTAGTTGGGATCTAGAATCTAACACCATGACCGCTACTGAAGATGTATGGAACAAATACTTAGAGGTAATAGTCATTCAACACAATTTTACAGATTAATAAGAAGATCATGGTGTTCAATTAGATTAGAGTTATTAATTGTTATTTGTTTCAAATGGCTAGAAATATCCTGATACAAAAAATACAAGAAGAAGGGCTTGGCAAAATATGATGTACTTTCTGAGATATTTTGTTGAATAATAGCTACAAGGAGTAAGGCAACGGGTCCACACACAGCTGCCAACATGGCATAGGCAGCCAATAAAATTGCGCAGGAGATGGAATCTGAGGAAGAGACAAGAGACTCTGATGACATCTTGAAGACCCCACCATTCAAGGCCAAACCTTCTGAGGCAGGTAGTTTCTTTTCCAAAAAGAAAGTACTATCAAGAGGCTTGTGGAATCTGTTCACTGTTGGTCAAGAAGTGAGGCTTCTGTACGGGCGCATAAAGAGTTCTGCTAATACATTATTGAGAAGAGAACTCGTAAAGCGGCCACCTAAAGTTCTACAGATGTAGAGGATAATATTGTTACATGTATGGGGTTCTTGAATTGAATTGAGGGATTGGATGATAAGACTTATGCATAGACAATGAAAGAGTTTGCAAATAATGAAGAAATTAGAATGGCCTTTGTGAAGGTGCCACCCACGCATCGCTGTGGATTTGTGATAGCATCATTTTCATAGTTTGGTTGGTTTATGTAAGGAGTTTGTGAAAATGGTAGAGACATTTCTCTTTCTTTGTTCTGTTTTTTTTTAGTTTCTTCAAAGTTTGGTAGGAACAATTGCTTATTTTTGTATAATGTGTTATTCACTTATTAAAAAAATGAATATTGTTTTTTTAACGTTGGCATCGTTAGTTCTTTTTATTTGATAGGTCCTGACTCTTTAAATACTGATGAAGATTATACAATGTTGCTCAAGCTCTCTGCCGAGGAAATTCAAGAAACAGAAATGTAACGGCAATTATAAGATACGCCAACAGACATCCTCTTCATACAAGTGCATTGACAAGACGAGAATGTCTCCGAGCAATTGGTAAATGATAATAATAGTTTGTATGAGATGTGTCATGTGCATCATTTTTAAAAATTGTTGAACATATTCGAGGACCTAACCTACTATTTGCAAATAGAATAATAATCTAGGAGTCTTTGATGATGTTTTTAAGAACAATCTCTCACTCAGACTAAAATAGGCAAATACAAGGTATATTTGTACACTCTGAAGAGATGGTTAGCCTTCAATTTAGGGAAGTGTTGAATGCTATATGTGTATTGGCTCCAAAAATGATTTTGGAGTTGAATTACAACACAATTCCTACAAAAATTAGGAGTAACAACAAATATTGGTCATGGTTCAAGGTAAATTTCATTGTAAAACTATTTTTAATCAAGCTAACTTAATATTAATTATTATTTTAATACATTCATATAAGATTGTGTCAGAGCAATTGATGGAACACATATTTAAGTTGTCATTCATACCTTCAAACGGTGTATAGAGAAAGGAGGCATGCGTGCACTCAAAATGTATAGTCTGCTTGTAACTTTGATACGTTGTTCACATATGTCTATAGCAAATGAGAAGGCACAACTACTGGTTTTAGAGTGTTACAACATGTGTTGTCAAATACAAAAAACCATTTCATTCGACCACCATATAAGAAATATTACGTAGTTGATTCGGGGTATAGTAATGCACGAGGATTTCTTGCATCTTATCGTAGTCAAAGACACCACCTTCAACAATTTTAAGAATCGGAGAATCCAACCAGACCACAAGAGTTATTCAACTACATATACTCATCTTTGCGCAATGGTATAAGGGGTGCTTTGGTATTCTAAAAGCACTGTTTGTTATCTTTAAACATATGACCAATTATCCCTTAGAGAAACAAGTTCAAATAGTCATGGCATGTTATGTGATTCATAATTTAATTAAAATGCATACACAAAATGATCCTTTATTTGCAACATACAATGTTGATGAGCCTATTGAAGCAATCAAGGGTCAAGGACCACAAAGACATATAAGGCGTAATAATGAAGATGAAGAAATTAGATTCTTTGGTGCTACTGCTGCTGACCGACAATGTATGACTGACTTTGAAGATCAATTAACTAATCAAATGTGGGAACATTACTATTAGTTGAGGATAGACTTGTAACATTATTGTATGTATCATGCTTTTATTATTTTTGTCTTATTTGTAAAGCACGTTGAATTAAGGAAAACACAGCTCCCTCTTATTAGTTTGTATTTTATTGACGAGTCTTTAATATTTCATCATTTGATATTAATTATAATTTTTTTAAAAGTAAACGTTAGAAAAAAATGATCTTGAGGTCATGACCAATTAATAAATTTTAATTGATTACTAAGATGGTGATGATGATAATAATAATAATAATAATAATTTCATTTGGATTTATTTAATAATTATGAACCCATTCTATCTTTTAATGTACATTTTCAAAAATATTTATACCAAACACATTTTTATTTTTTCTAGCTATTCTTAAAAAAGACAAAAAGTACCAACCAAATACAATTTTAAAAACAATCTCAACATATTTTTCAAATATTTTAACTCTTAACTTTTTCCAAAAACAAAAATCAAAATAAAAACACTACCAAAACGGGGCCATTGTGTTTCTAAATAAATCATGAAAAATCCCTAGAAAATAATAAATAGGGAAAAATTCCTAATAATAATAGTGGTAATAATTAGGGATAATAATAACAATAATAAAAATAAATCGTGGAAAGGGTTTTTAAGAAAATCCTTAAAAATGATTCAAAAACTAAAAAAATAAAACGAAGCTTAAAAATGAAAAAATACAAAAAAACCCTTAGTTTTAGTTAAATACAACATTTACCCTTGAATTTTTTAAAAGACAAAAAGCATCCCTTATGCTTTTTAAATCATTCAAAAACCATCCATTCTTTTAACTTTTCTAGTTTAGTTTTTTTTTTTTTTTAAATAATCAAATTGTCCTTGAAGTACAAACACAATCCAAGATATGCCTCTTCAAACCTCCTATTGGATTCAACATCAACATGAATGAAATTTTGGACGTTCATTTGAATTTTTTTGAAGGATACAAGTTTTTTTTTTTTTCTTTCATTTGAAGAAGAAAATGAACCCTATTTTTTTAAATGAAAACTTAGTATTATTTGGTTATGTTAGTTGTATTGGACATTTTTAAGAAGTTGGTTTTACTTTGCTATACGAAATATATTATTGTTTTGAAATAGAATTTCAATATCACAAGTATTGAATCGGGTAATATAGAATTGATTACAAGTTAGTTATACTATTCCACTATCAAAATATTGAGTGTTTGATTGTAGTTTCACCAAGATCCCCATCTTTGATTTCTAAAGGTATATGTTTCTTTTTAAATGATGTATTATATTGAAAGTAAAAAAAAAAAAAAAAAAAAAGGCAGTTTTTGAATGGTTTAAAAAACATAGGGGATGCTTTTTGAATTTTAAAAAACTAAAAGACAAATGTTGTATTTAACTAAAACACGAAGGATACTTTTTGTATTTTATCCCTGGAATTAACGTATGGGAATTAAAACACAATAACATTGTCATTTTAGGAAGTAGCATGAAGTTAAGGCCTCACATGCATTAAGTCAGGTTGTAAACATTCGCAAGCCTGATTTAACTTTGAGATAAAGGGTGGAGTTATAAAAATTAATTAGGGGAAGGATATGATTGAATTAATAAAATGTGATAAATAAAAAGTAATTTTTTAAGAAGGATGTGAGTATGTATATAAAATAAGCACATATGTTTATAGGTTATTTATGTGAATAATGTTTTTCTTTTTGAATACCCAAGTAAAGGTTTGAATTTATTTTCATTTATAACTGATTTATAATTTATGTTATAACTTTAAGGGTAAATAACTCGGTTGATCATCTATCTTTTTAAAAAGGTATAATTTATTCCCAAATATTTTTTAATTTAACTGAGTCTAACTATTTAAAAAGGATACAATATGGTTTTCGTTGTTTAATTTTGGACTTACAAATTATTGGACATCATTTTGTAATAGATTTGTGTAGCCTCCATTGATGAAGTCTAGAGTTTTATTGCCTTTTTTGTTGTTTTTAATTTGTTGAATTTATTTTGGAAATCTTTTTCTTCTTGTTTATGGAATTGAAATTAGATTTTTTTTTTTTTTTTTGTGAGAAAGCGTCCTCTAATGGAGGCGTAAGTTTTTGTTTTTTGTTTTATTTTATTGTTTTGCTATTTTTTTATTATTTTTATTTTGAATTTATTTTTTTAAGAAATATATTTTAATTTTAATTTCTTTAAAACATATTAGCCATTTTACTAAATTACCCTCACTACAACTGGTCAAAACATTTTCTAACAACCAAACTTAACAACTGAAGACTAAATCACATTTTTTAAACAGTTAAACCCAATTAAATAAAAAAAGTTGAAAAC
>CAMOHE010025039.1:0-16262 GCA_946598075.1 Artocarpus hirsutus
GTGCCTGGAGGATGGCCGAGACCCGACGTGTCCGGTCACTGGGCAGGTGCTCGGGTCCTTGGAGCTGAAGCCGAACATCGGATTGGCCGGGGCTATCGAGGAGTGGCTCAACATTAACGTGGAAATTCAAGTCAAAATCGCAGTTCAGAATCTCAGTGAGGAGCCATTTTCGGTGGATTCTGTGGAGAGAGTGTTGGATAATGTTTACAAGATCTCGAAGGAGCAACCTGTGAGCAGATATAAATTCCGCAACGCTGGTATTGTTGAGTTGATCATTAAACTGCTGAGGAATAATCCTAAGAGCATTGGAACGAACTTGCGCAGCAAATGCTTGGGGGCTCTGCTTAGTTTGGCCAAGGATGAAGAAAGCAAGGTGGGTTGTCTTAAATCTTGTCATTTTTCTCTTATGATTATCAAGTTTTAGTTTTTAGTTTCTCATTAATTGATTGGATGATATTGAGACTTTTTTCCCCCCTTGAGTCTTAGCCAACTAAGAAATGCCTTTACCGAGGAGGGTGTTGGAGAAACTAATTGGTGCTATTTAATATAATCATTCTTCTTGTTTTGTTGCTCCTTAGGATATTGATAGACTTAGAGTGGTAACTTTCTGATGGAATATCTTGGACGTTTCTAGAGAATAATGCTTGACGAGGGCACTTCTAAGTTGGCTATACATAGTCTCATGGCAGCCTCAGAGAAAGAGAGAGAATGTGCAGTGAAATTATTGCTTGAGTTCTCTAGCGATGAAGCTTGTTGCATTAAAATTGTATCTGAAAAAGGCGCATTGGTTCTTCTCTCAAGCATGTCAGTAAACCTAGAGCACCCTGCTTTATCCAATTTAGCTGAGGAGGTTTTAAAGCGAATGGAGAAGGTAGAAGCTAATGTTCTGCATTTAGCTGCAGCAGGGAGATTTGAACCCTTACTTAGGCGTCTTTGTGAAGGTATGTTGTGTACTGGATTTTGCCTATATTGTGCAGAATGGTTAGTATTATAGTGAGACATGTTAATAATAGTACAAAATTTACTTATTTATTTATTTTATTCGTTTTTGGGATGTGATAGAATGTTAACATGTTACTCATGGATAATGAGATGAGATTTTGCAGTTACATGTTAAATTTTGGCAACAGGTTCCGACGATAATAAAATAGAAATGGCAACTATTGTCGGAAAAATGACCTTGACAAATAATGGAAAGGAACAACTTGCCAGGAGAGGTGCTAGAACGCTAGTTGAGATGCTATCCAAGCCAGCAGCGCAGGCATCAAGCTTGCAGGCGCTGCATAATTTGTCAAGTTTGGATGACAATGCAACCATCCTTGTTGATTCAAATGTGCTTCCTGCTCTTACAGATATCCTTTTTCGAAATCAGGATACTTCATCTGAATTGAAGGAATTGACTGCATTAATAATGGCAAACATAGTGTCAAATCCAGGACACTGGGAATTAGCCTCTGCTGACAAGGGAGGGCATTCAATGCAGTCAGAATCAATTATATATAGTCTTCTAGCACTTTTATCGGAAGCATCTTCTAGATGTCAAGCGTCTGTTCTTCATATCCTATGTGGAATTGCATCCTCTCCCCAGGCATCAGGTAATTCCTTGTTATTTAGTAGTCTAGCAATATACATGTAATATTCATTCCGGTACTGCGCCAAATATAATCCCTTTGTGTAGTTGCCATCGTAAACTCACTCTTCGTCAGATATATTTTAGCCACAGGCCAGTTAGTTTATATGTAAAATAGAAGATCTAAATTAATGGAAGCCGTTCCAGATCAAAGTAACTTAAGAGAACAGGAGGATTTCAATTAAATTTCTCAACTTTATAGTTTATGCAAAGAAAAAATACCTATAAATTTGCATCCAGATAAATATACTGTGCTAACATCAGTGTTATTATTCTTTTTGTGTTCTAGACCCAGTGGCCTCTCATATCAAATCAGGCGGAGGTGTTGGAACTATTTTATTGTTTCTTGAGCACCCAGAAGATGAGAACAGAGCACATGCTTTTAGGCTTTCCAGAGTACTTTCAGAAAGGCTTGGTCAAGATCTAGTTCACGAACTAAGAGCGTCTAACAAGCTTACCTTGTTTAGAGACAAACTGTTAGATAACCAATATAAAGATGGTGAGAGATCTGATGCTGCATGTATCCTCGCTAACCTGTCCCTTTCTGAAGATGAAGTGAAGGAACTCCTAGGAGCTGATTTTGTAAAATGGACAGTTAATGCTCTTAAAACTCAGCATCGCAACTCAAAGGGCAGGGTCACAGGGCCTGCAGCAAGCATGTTGGAAGGTCTTGTTGGTACTTTACTTCACTTTACGAGGAGCATTAATCCAGTAACTCTTCAAACAGTTAGAGAGAACTGTCTTATGACAATTTTTTGTGACCAGCTTTGTTATCCATCAAAACCAAGAGTGAAGCAACTAGCTGCTGTGGGATTGAAAAACTTATCAGAGTATGGAAGGCAACTTGCTGCTCAGGACTCTGAACCACAGCCTCCTCAAGGATTCTGCTCTTCCTTAGTCTTCATGTGTGGAAGGGCGTCGTCCAGCTCTTCCCTGTGCCCAATTCACTCCTTTCCATGTGAGGAAGATAGTCAGTGGTGCTTGCTAAAGAGCAACTGTATCAAGCCCCTAGTTGAGCTTCTCACAGACAAGGACACTGGTGTCCAAATTGCTGCAATAGAAGCACTATCAACGCTTATGTTGGATACTTCTAGTAGTTTTAAGAGAGCGGTTAATGAGCTTGAACAGTTGGGTGTCATCGATGGCGTGATTGATCTTTTTATAGATGTCCGATCTGACAAACTTCAGGAAAAGACAATCTGGATAATAGAGAAGGTATTGAGAGTGGAAAACCATTACCAACAGCTCTCACTAAATCAAGCGCTAGTTAAGGCGCTGGCTGAAGCATTCAGGCATGGTAATTCGAACACAAAGAGGCATGCTCAGGATGCTCTCACTAACTTAAAGCAGTTATCAGGAGTTAGCGGAAAAACCTCCAGTCAAATACGATCAAGGAGATAGCGAAAAAATGATGCTTTTTTTTTTTTTCGTTAAATGTTGTAGAAACTAATCTGTAGTTCCAACCTGTAAAGTAATTGTCAAATATAAATTTTGCATTCGTTCTTGTGTAATTCAAGACAGTTTTTGCATTTCAGCTATAACAAGATTGATCAAACGATTTTTGAGATGTTTGCCTCATCTGATAATATCAAAGTACGGGTTTGGCTTGTAATTCAAGGCTTCTTGTTCTCTCTATCGCTCCAACTGCTTCTTCTCTTGTGGGTCACAATTGCAATTACCGGCTGTCTCAACTATACTTCAAAGTTCAAACTACCACACTTGCGAGCCAACTATGGCTAACCAAGCCCAACATTTGTATTTCTGTTGTTTATCCTCTTAATTTAATCTTATGCCTTGACGATAGCTAGAGAGAGAGAAAGAGAGAGAGAGAGAGGTACAAATTGTTTTTCAAGTTAATGCTATTTACTTGAGAGCTCATATGATGGACACATTTGATTTTACTTGTAAGTCATGTCATTTAATCATTAGACAAACTTGTCAAGGGTTTGATTTGTGATTATCTATGTTAAAAATTTACAGTGCAACGTAAAACTATTTTCAATCATAGATTCAAACTATCAAAAAGTAAATTCGAAGATGAATCTAACATGACCTACTAGAAACGGCAAAATACTTGCCTAGCATAAGTTGTGCCATTTTACCCCCCAGCCAGCCCAATTAATTCATGCAATGTTCATGAGCGCAATCAGGCTATACTAACGACACATACCCTTTTCATGGACGGTGTGGTGAAACAATAGGGTCCAAAAGTCCTAAAGTCCAAAAATTTAGTCTCACTTAAGCTTGCTTGGGCCCCAACGAAGCATTTACAATTTGACAGCATAAAAGCAAAGACAAGATTAGCTAATTATGTTGTCGAGAAGTAAGTATATAGACACACCTTTCCCATCATCGTGCTACTCTTTTCACTCACCGTAAAGTCTATATGCCTTGTGGTGATAAAATTGTTCCCCAACAACATACATTAATAATTAACACCGACTTGATTAACTATAGAAAACCCGTAAAAGTTGATCATGCTATTCCTTTATGATTCTATTATGCCGTCTAGAGCCAAAACAATTGCCCAACAAAATTGACAATTGGGCATGTTGTGTTAGCTTTATAGAGACACATGTTCATAATCCCTTGATTAGGTGAAAGCAACATGTTCAATTAAAAGTTAAATAAAAAAACATTGGTTCCGATATTTCAGGACTTTTCCACAGTTAGTTTTATTGTGCACCAATTTGGGGACCATCCTGCCAGCTCTTTCTTTTAAGCGTGTGAGACCACTCTATATTAAACACTCATTACCTCTGCCTAGCCACCAAAAAAACAGAGAAGAAGAAAAAAACAGCAGCAACAACACTCATTACCCCTCCAAAAAAGTAGAGTCTGAAAAGCCCAGTTTGGCTTAAAAAAAGGAAAGAAAAATCTCTTTATATACTTTGCCAGCTTTGAGGTTTAAAATAAGACATCCGAGCCAAAAATAAAAGAACAAAAACCACAATCAATTCTTGGACACACGTGTATGCAATTTGGCTGCAGCAAACAAAAAAAAAAAAAAAAGGACAAATTATGATTCATTATTTTGAGATGCACCATGCACTGCAGTCCAATTTTCAACCAGTTTTTTGTTGTCAAGAAAAAGCAATCTAATTTTTCAATGGCTCAGATTAATTAACTATCACCCGGTGGCTAAAAATCATACTACATAGTACATCTTAAAATAAGATGTTATTGTTAAGAATTAGATACCCTAACTCTCGGCCAAATAAAAATCACATAAAGATAAATCAAGCTATAAAAGTATACAAGGTTCATTTTTAATGTAAAAATTACGTCTATAGAAAGAGAAAATTACATACCTTAAATTTTCTGTAATTTCTCTCATAACCTCAAAATCAACATCTCTTTTTATAGAAAAATTAGACCAATCAAATTTTACAATTCCAAAATCTTCCAAGTGCCCTTAATAAAATTTTGGTTTGGGACGCTGTCCTTGCATTCCAAGAGAGGGCTTTCTGCTTCCTTATAACTTCTATGGTAACTTACTGTGAGGAATTATTCCTCTGTTTGCCCAAGGGCAGAGGTGAGACCCTCTAGTCCAATCCACCATAGAAAATGTTTACAGAATACAATCTTCAGCAATTACACAAGTCTCAGGAATTTCTTCTCCTTATAACAACAACTGTCTCAATTTCTCTCCTCACTTTCCTAGGAAACAAACGCTACAAGAAACCCCCTTACTAAACTCGAACTCAAATCCAACAGAGCCTTCTCAGACTTGCTCAAAACAATTGCTAGGTCATGAAATCAACCAGCACTTTTCAACATTCCCTATTTACCATACTAATCTAAAGCCGACAAATACAAAGACCCTTTTACCCCTACCTAATATATAGCAAATAAAGAAGCTGCAGTCTTCAGTTATCTGTTTTAGTAATTTGCCTTGGATAAACTTCTGTCTTTGACTTCTTAAATCATATTTCTTCAACAGTTACCTTAAGGATCGATTTGCGTAAAGCAATAATTTATCTTGACAAAGATGAGGCTTCACAACTTTGACAATTATACCATAGTAATTATTTACAAAAACATAACATATTATCTCTTGAAAGTTGTACATAGTGGCTGCTTTTGTCCATCAAGTAAAATGATCTCATTTGTGAGGTCCCTATGTTCTAGGAAAGCAGCTTGAAAAAGAGCCTTGCCTATTTAAAATTATTGAAGTTTAATTTTACCTAATTAAAATATATTCTAATGATGACTGGAGAATGAATCTAGATCCCAACATTCACCAAAATGCAAATTGGCTTGTCAGAAAATTACGTGCCAGCGGACCAGTTGAGTGCAAAAATGAGCTGGAAAAGATGTGAAAGTTCAATAGAAAAAGGAGTGTGGGACTTGATATCTGAATGAGATTGATTGGTGAAATGTCCCAACATTTGTGTTTCTTGGCTAACCTATGCAAATATGAGCGGTGGTTATTTGGCTTGGACACACCTGGTGGACCAGCAAGGTATGGTTAGACCGTCTTGTGTGTGGATCGATCCGTAGGGCAGACCGCGGGGCTAACCCTTTGTCGCTTGATCATGAGAGTCGTGGCTCGGCGAGGTCCATCATCCAACCGTTAGGGAAGGCCCCCACGACGTGCTTGCACCAAGTCTCTCTATCTACGCTGCTACGTATGTGATGTAACAAAACACGTCTCCTCCAAAATACCTAGAAGTGATCTAGCAAAAAAACGACTTGTCGTTTTGGTTTAATTAGCCCAAAGAGAAGTCGTTTTCGGATTTTATTTTTGCCATGTATATTTATATATATATTTTATCTGAAATAGTCTTTGCCGTGCATTTGGCTTTTTCATGTTAAGACTTTCTACATCAGCAAGAGTCAATTCTTGTTAAGCGTCCAAACCCTTGACAAAAATAATACAGGAGTATGCTCCCCTTTTTGGCCTTTACTTTGGCAGTAGCCAGACAAACTGAGTCAATAATAATATATTATTGAGCAACAAAGAAAAGAAAAGAACTACTAAACAACTTTGCATGCTTAAAAAGTATTAACTTTCTGTAAATATATATATATATATATATATATATCACAATGAACTTATATGTATACTCGTTTGTAGTACTAGCTACTAGCATGAAACAAAACAAAATTTCAAATGGGCCAACTGGGTATAAAATGCTGAAGTATCAATAAGATTAAAAACAACTGAAGTATTAGAACGGGGTTACAACTTTTGGAAACAAGTTTAAACTGAAAATTTTGGTTTAAAAAGATAACGTGGAAGAGCTTTACACTGTAATAATTTTTTGCTTTTTACTATACAATTATTGAGAGCTTTATATTGTAATTGATTCCAACCGAATTAGTTGAACTTTTCTACATCTTCATTTTGAGTTTTCCTCACGGCATGCCCCCTCCCACTCATCACTCCCACTTGAAAGTATACTGACATGCACAAACACACACACAAAGAAAACGTATTAAGAGACTTGATCTGGCAGAAAGAATGTGAGCTCTGAATTCCGTGCTATGTTCTGAATTTCCCCAAGTTCGAAAAAGAAGAGAGAGAAAATACTGAAACAATTTTATATCATAAGATTCATTAGCGTGTTTCAAGAAGGCATATTAACTAATTAAGCGAAGCCCGTGACGATTAGGACTTAAAAATATATAGCTAAACTGTAATATTATAACTTTTTAAGTAGTGGTTAAACTTTAAAGTAGTCCATTCTCTCACTTAGACATTTTCTTCCTGACAATGAAGAAAAGAAACAAAGGCAGTGTCGTTTTCTTTTGCTTTGGGTAGCAAGAAGTGTTTCCTTCACTTTTTTCCTTTTCTTTTTCTTTTGGCTTTTTCCTCCCACTTCTTTTGGAATCTGCAACCTGTCTGGGATAAAATTAGCCACACGCAAAGGCCTCCCCAGACAGCACGTTCTAAGATCTCCTTTTTTTAAAAAAGAAAAGAAAAGAAAAGAAAGTTCTAGGCTTTTTAGGCAACCTCCTATGTAGCACAAGAATTTGTACGTTATGTTATTACGTATACGACAATATATATCATATGGTCCGAATCTCAAACATTGTTAGTGTTTGAGAAGGGTTAGAATTTCAAGTTGAAAATAAAACACAAAGGAGCAAAAATAAATAATAAAAATAAAAACAAAAAAGTTAAAGGTTAAACATTATAGCACTTAAGTGTTTTATACTTTAGTATATTTTTATTTTACATTATAGTATATGAGATCTTTACACTATAGCAGCTGAAACTTTAAAGTTGAAATTTGGTTCCCAAATGGAAAAAAATGTTTTGTGTAACTTGAGCAAAGTTAAGACAAAGGGCTTTAATTTTTTCCTTTTTGTCATCTAGATGCTAAGATTTTGTTGTATGATATATTAAAAAAAATAGAGCTCTTACAATAGGCATGCATTTTGAGCTTATCGATAAGTTAGGTTATTTTAATCGTTTGATTTTTCAACGATTCGATCTACAACTCTATACATTAAAAACTTGTAGTACATGACACATAACTATTTTTAATTATAAATCAAACCATTGAAACGTTAATCCAAAAATTAAAATAGTATGGTCTACAAGTAGGACTAAAATATATATCCTATCAAATAATAAATTAGGGTTAATTACATTACTTTGCCTCATAGTTTTAATTATTTCTTTAATTTATCCATCTATTTTTGGAAAATACTAATATATTCTTTGAATTTGAAATGGATGGTTCTATTTACACCCTTCTTTTGTTTCTTCACCCCTCTAAATACACCCCTCTATAATTTTGAAATAACCAAATTTATTTATTGCACCCCTATAGTTTTAAAACTATCTTCAATATCATTACTTCCTTTTATCTTGTTTTTCTTTTCACAGCCACCATTTTTTTATTATTTTAATATTCTTATTTCTCTATCTCTCTTTATTTTTTTGTTTTTATTTTTTATTGAAGCTTTAGACATGAAATAATTTCATACATAAAACAAATTTTTAATTTAAAATTATATATATTTCTACAATTTATTAAAAAATATTATATCTACAAATTATATTACCTAAAAAATATTCTATTTTATTTATTTACTATATCTACTAATTTAACTAAATAAGCACTTATCATGAATGCTACTTTATTTAAATTAAAATAAACTATGAACGAAATATAAAAAAAACATTTATTTGTATGTAATCAGAAAAAATAGAAGTCAAATGATTTTTTAAAATAGTCATTAATTGGAAAAAATTAGGGTTTTGTCATTTTATAGAGGTGTCTATGGAAAGAAAAAGATATATAATTAGTTTCTATTTATTAAAAAAGAATTTAAATATGTAATTAGGTTATTTATAATTGTTCTTTTTTGTTATTTTATTAAAGGGGTTTATCTGTAATATGAAAATTTATTTTCAAGAGTGTGTGTAAATATTCAAGTAGGGGTGTAAATAGAACCATCCATTTAAAAATTTTGTTTCAATTTTATCCCTTGCAAGCTTTTTGGATAAAAAAAAATTGGAGATAAAACAAGGATAATTTGTTTCTGAAATATATTTTTCTTCTTAATAAAAATTTTTACAAAATATTTTAATATTCAAAAGCCACTTAAGATCTATTTTTAGAAATTTGATGTTTTGTTCTAGGATTTTTTATGTTTTCAAATCTATAAAATATTTTTCACAATTGTTTACGGGTAATAATTTTTTTGCTAATTTTATTTCTATTTTCATATAGATGAAATTGAAATAAGTTTCTTAAACTCAAAGGATATCTTTACAGTTTCTAAAATAAAAAAGATAAATTTAAAAATAATTAAAACAAGGAGATATATAATTATATAATAAACCCTAATAAATTATATAGTAACTTCTTTCGAACAAATGTATAAGATGTTTGGCATAATTGTTAGAACCGTTAGTCAAAACTATTTTTACTATAACATGTGAGAGTTTTATACTGTAACGATATCTGCATTGTTACTATAACATGTGAGAGCTTTACACTGTTTATAATTGAAAAAATAGTTCGGACTACTACCTGCTAAACACCCTCACTCCAAATCGAGCTCGTAGTCAAAACGGGGCTTTATAATGAGCTCATACGATTCGATTAGAGAAATATAACTAAAATTATGATTCATGAATACAAAATTTGCATAGGCGAAATTTTCAAACCTTTAAATTCAATTCTAATATTTTACCCATTTTTTTAGGGTTTTTTTAAGAATGAAAAGTCTATCAAGTGCAGATGATTAGTGAATTTCCCGCAAGTTGTTCATATAAGTGCTTATAAAATCTGATGTGATATCTCATATTTGCACATAATTACAAGAAAAAAATAGTTCTTATAGGTAATATGTATGTACTTCGATATACAACACTATTAATAATTATCTCCCTTCCTTTTATTCTTTATATTAATTTTATTTATGAGGGAGAAAGATTCCTTGTGAACAAAACAAACAAGGGAAAAAAAATGCCAAACGGTCCAATTCAGCGAGTTGGGTCATTTCAAAGTGCTCACAGACAAGAGAAATCTTAGGTAAGTGATGAAAAAAAAAATGAATTAGATTATTAATTACAAATTAATTATTGAAAAATTGAATTTTAAGGTACAAAAGCTTACCGATACCCCCTCTTAACAACTACCGTCTAGGACATCAACAATAAACAAGGCCTAAAGGAAAAAATTATTTCCAAGATGTAAAAGAAAAGAAAAAAATAGATTGGTGAGTGACAATAATACTTGTTTAAAAAAATGTTCAATAAGTGTTCTGAAAAGTATCTTAAGGCATCACATGTAAAAAATAAGGGGTTAATTAAATAATTATACCTCTTAATTTTCATTACTTCTTCATTTGTTCCTCTGTTTTTAGAAATAACAGGGGTATCCTTTGAATTTGAAATATTTCAATTTTATTCCTTACATAATTCTTTAACTTAAAATACATAGAGATAAGATAAAAATACCTTTGATTAAACCTAATTTGTTTATGAAATATATGATTCTTCTTGACAAAAATTTTAAAAAATATATTTTAAAATTTTAAAGTCATAAAACTTAATATCTTTTTTTGAAATTTGATATTTTGTTTTAAATTTTTTTTTATATTTTAATATATAAAAATATTTATCATAACTATTAAAGGATACTCATGTTATTTTGTCAAACTTTTTATATTATGGGGATGACATTAAAATAAGTTTTTAAAATTTTAAAGATATCTTTGTAGTTTTTAAAAATAAAAAAAACAAATTAAAAAATAAGAACTATAATTAATTCAATATAACAAACGTTATACATGTCAAAGGGCATTATTGGTACTCAGCGTAAACACACGTGAAAAAGAAGGATCCTTTACTACTGAAGAAATCCCAATTTTGAGAAGTTGCAAGTAAACTTTTTATTAAATTATCTGAGTCATTAATTTCACGCATGTTTGGCAATGTATTAATCTCCCAAATGATGCTACCCCCTTCCCTTTTCACGAGACAAGTGAATGTCAAATAGGACCACCCCGCTATTAAAGACCTTTTATTTGCCGTCCATTGCAATTAAACTCCGTGCATGTGGCTACTCTAATTCCCATTGACGGACACTTAGATAAGTGTGAAGTTATTGTTTTTTTTCATTTATATTTTTTTTTTATTTTTTTAAAGGTTTTTTCTATAAATTAAGGGTGTTTTGAGTATTTTAAAAGTTAAAAATGCATATTGACTAAAAAACATGTATGAATTTGTATATAAAAGATGAGTGAGGGCAGCTTAGTTGGTTGTAAGTCGCTCCATCTCAACCATAGGTTGTGGGTTCGAATCACACTAAAACCCCACTTAATAGTGGTGGTATTACACATGTAATCTGAAGATATGTTGTCACGACCTGAGAAGCGCAGGGGTCACGACCAAAATAAATAAATGAAGATAAATAAAACAAATTAGATGCTCAGTCGAAGTCACATAGGTGATAGTAATCACCGTCACGTGCAGCTCTTATCATAAAGGAGATTATATAATTAAATTACAAGTAATAATATGACAGACATCATCATTTTTAAAATAAATGATACTATGAGACTGAAATCATCATCATTTTTAAAATAAATGATAATATGAGACTAAAATTGATATCGGGACAAGTCGTACAGTATACATGGCATACAATAGTCTTTAAAAAATATATCATTTTTGCTCATATTCAATGATCATCAAACTCAATCCAATCCTGATTGGTCTTGCAAAACTAGGAGGGAATTTTTAAAACAATAAAATGTGAATGAAAGACTCTGTATAATGATTGGTTAAAATCACATTGTTCAAAACTTGTAGTTATAGATAAAAGAATTATTCTCCAATTATACTTATTGAAACAAAATCTCAAGATCTTAATAGAAACCAATAAATACTTTACCTGTATGAAACTTGATAAAATACTACCGTGCGGGCTTTGGGAATTAAAAAAAATATCAATACACAATTTTTTAAATGCATAAAAATAACTTCAAAGTCAAAATAGAAATCATTTTTAAAAATCATTTAAGACTTGTTATTGGTCAAAATCATTTATAAAATGGCCTACCAATGAAAGGATAGAAAATATCTTATCTTAACATTTGAAATTCAGATACCGTTAGCTCCGATCAAGAATTTAACGTAAGCTTCTTTTCAGAAAAACCTTAAAAATGCATTTGAAGTCAAAGATAACACTAAATCAAATATCATTATATTAATTTAACTATTAGTGTACCTCTTTACTCAAAATAATTGTTAATGAAAACTTTATATTCTCAATGTTTTTGAACACAAAAACATAATCTTTGGAAACATATTATATCACAAAACATTAAGAAATAAGTCATAACTCAATGAAAACCAAACCAATATGAATCAGAAAACATGAGGGGCTTGAAGGTCGGCGACAGCCGCCAATGGTAGCCACTATAGTTGATCGCACTACAAAGGCATAGTTGTTGGAAAAATAGTACGTAGCGGAATTTTAAAAATTTTATATCAAAGTATTTTTCAAAACACAAGTTTGACACACTATATGCATAAATTAACCAGATCTTAATAACCTTGTAAATGGCGAAAAGCTTCCCCAATCAATGAAGAGAAGTAACGTTCCAGAAAGACCTCAACAAACTGGCATTCTTTACTATTCTCTATCTACGATTGAGTGAGTGTGGGTTCACACGTACAGCTCTTCCTCCAGGCGACTCGCCTTCCAATCAATTGAGAGAACCCAAAGCTAGTGTTCGTGATTTGTGAACAAGAGCTCTCAAGGAGTTTTCAAAATCTCTCCAACAAAATTTCACTCTTAATCTCTCAATTGATCTAAATAATAAAGAAAGTCACTCACATTTATATAGGGATTGGGTCTAAGAGTCAGTCTTTATTAGATGAGGCCTCGAAAATTCGAATCAGAATCAAACCAGAATCGATATCTAATAAAATCCACATCTAAAACATGTGATAAAAAATCCCACAGTCGGCAGGCCGAACTAGCAGATAGGCCAACTAACATGTCCCATTGGCAGGCCGAAGTTCAAGATCGGCTTGCCAGACTTACGACTTTTTTATCCGTGCGAATCTTTACCTTTCACTTGAGATTCTTATGATAGAGCCTCAGTTTTAATTCAAATAACCAAAGAGAAAAGTTATCTGATTAAAACAGTCATATCTAAATAATCTCTAAGGAAATAAATATTCCTAATAATTCAACAAGTTTATCTTGAATTAATTCAAAATTAATCCAATTGATAAACAGACATGAATTATCCGTTCCTAATAATTCAACAAGTTTATCTTTTATCACAAAATTAATTTAACCGATAAACATACATGAATTATTTGATTTTATCGAATTTCAGCCAATCTGATAAATCTGACATCAGTCACCAATTATTGAAAAAGCATGTTGTATCATTACAGGCTTTTTGTGAGCTAGTAAAGGGGACCAAATGGACCTATATAGTTCAAGTTTCTGATAATTATGAAACCCAATATCCCAGATATACATTTCATAATTATCAACTCCAACGCTACTCAACTAAAAGCTTGGAGCTGCACCTCGAACTATATAGAATTACGAAGCACTTGTAGTTAAGTCTCCATGACATATCATAATGTATCGTATCCCCGTAGGATTATTCATAATCAGCTTAAGGACAAGTTTTGTCTTATCTTCTCGATTATTTTTATCTTTCGTTCCATTATTTCACCATTGAAAAACTTACCATCCAAAGACGGTATACCATTCGGTTACACCTATGTATCCAAATGGTTGAATGCTCTAGTTTTTTAATTATAGGATAATGGATATAAGAGGATATCACTATTCCTAAAAAGGAGCTATGGATTTCATATCTATGAATAACAGGTCTATGCTATCAAGAGTCATGCCTTCAACGTATTGGTATGTATACCACTATTAAAATGTGAGTGTCACCATTTGATACATCAAAAGACACAAGTCAAAACAACGGGCACATGATTCATCTCAAGATTAAGATACAATACAAATGATTGTCTAAAATGAATCGATTTGTCAAGACAAAATTATTAATCCAAATCAATTCACTTTATGTCCCGATACAACACATCGTCACTTATGACAATGTGCTAATGTTTCTATTCACAAAGTCCACCTCTGATGGTCAAAATAAACCATCTCTCATTAGGGATATAGACAACATAACAATCTTTGCATGAACAAAGCGCTCAACTTTATTCCCTAGATTGCGGATCTTATGATTTAGACCGTCACTTTAAGAATCATCTCTTCCACATAATCTGTCCATCATATGCCCAATTCTTAAAGGTTTAGACTGACAGTCTTAGACTTTTATTTGCTTAACATACATTCAACAAATATGAACGTAAAGAGGACATGATTTGATATATAAATAATAAATAAATTCTTTATTGATAAAAATGTCTCCAAAAACATATTACATTTTTACTCCTTAGGGCATACACGTCTAACAGTCTCCCACTTGTACCAAGTGAGTAAATATGACAAATCTTACATCCCCATAGCTTCCACATGCCTCTCGAAGACTCTCCTAGTAAGTGTTTTCATGAATGGATCAGCTAAATTGTCATTTGACGTAATTTTACACACCGTGACATGCCCTTCCTCGACGAAGTCTTTTATCACATGATACTTTCAATCAATATGCTTACTCTTCTTATGAAATCTTGGATCCTTAGCATTAGCTACCATCATATTGTTATCACAGTACAGTGATACCGCCTTATCCATACTAGAAACTACCTCAAGATCTCCAAGGAACTTGCGGAGCCGCACTGCTTCTTTTGAAGCATCACTAGCTGCCACATACTCGACCTCCATCATTGAATCCAAAGTGCAATCTTGCTTAACACATCTCCAACTGATGGCACCGCCGCCCAAAGTAAACACAAAACCTAAAGTCAATCTAGAATCCAGACAAGATTGAAAATCTAAGTCATATATCCTAGATAAGTCTTCATCTGAATACACAAGCATATACCCTCGAGTCATTCTCAGGAACTTGAAAATATGTTTTACTGCAACCCAATGGTTTGGTCCCAGATCCACCTGAAATCGACTTACAATCTCGACCATATAACAAATATCCGATCGTATGCAAAGTATGGCATACATGAGACTATCCACTACTGAAGCATAAGGCACCTTCTTCATGTTTTCTCTTTCTTCATCAGACTTTAGAGAGTCTTTCTTAGAAAGAGTAATTCCAGAACTAGATGGTTGCCCACCTTTCTTAGAATCCTGCATTGCAAACTTTCTGAGAGTTTTATCTATGTAACCAGCTTCTGACAAAGCTATCATTTTGTTCTTCCTATCCCAAAAATCTGGACACCAAGAACAAAATTAGCCTCACCTAAGTCCTTTATGCCAAACTGCTTGGTCAACCATAATTTGACCGATGACAATGCCCTAACGTCATCGCCAATTAGCAGAATGTCATCTACATAGAGGAGTAGAAAAACTACCTTCTCATCCTTAATGTGTTTGTAAACACATGGGTTATTCACATTTTGTGAGAACTCATAAGTCTTGATCACATGATCAAATCTTATGTTCCAAGAACAGAAAGCCTGTTTAAGTCCATAAATTGACTTTAGCAGCTTATAAACCTTACCCTCCTAACCTTTGACCTTGAACCCGTCTGGTTGTTCCATATAAATGGACTCATCAAGATGGCCATTTAAAAAAGCCGTCTTGACATCTATCTTTCAAATCTCATAATCAAAAGCGGCAGCTATAGACAAAAGAATTCAGACGGACTAAAGCATGGCTACAGACGAAAAAGATTTCTCGTAATCTATAACACCCCGAAGTTAATTAAATGTAATTAGAATATTAAATGGTGAATTAGTGTGCCATGATGAGTGTTTTAAACTTAATTTGATTATTTTGTGAAAATTAAGAAAACTTTGTGTTGATTTACTCTTTTAGTGATTTTTAATTATTCTAAATTGTTTTTGATTGTTAACTTAAGTTTTAATAAAACAATTTGATTTGAAAACAGAGTGTGGTTACACACAGTTTTATGCAATTGCTTTTCTCTCTCTTCTTCTATTTATTTCACTTTCCTCTCTCTCTCCTCATTTCTCCCGTGCACTCTCTCTCTCCTCTTTCTCTCGTTTTCTCTCGGTTCTCTCATTCTCTCT
>CAMOHE010025041.1:0-33142 GCA_946598075.1 Artocarpus hirsutus
TTTGGTGTATTTTAAACTTGTTCCAGGACTGATGAAGGTCCACCAGATCGATCGGCGCAAAGAAAAGCTTCTCTCTCTCTCTCGCTAGCTTCTTGTTCGCAAGCTCAAAAATCAGATTTGGCATTGTATGGCTGTATTGATTGTTTTGACTAATTAATTGGCCCTCTTCTTGTAGGTTTTTTGTTTTTTGTTTTTTGTTTTTTTGGTTTTTTTGTTTTTTTAAGCATCTCATTCGTCAGGAGTTGTTTATTCATGGTTTTTCTTTTTCCTTTTCAGCTTCCTAGAACTTCATGTCAGAATTTCACTCTTCATTCTTGTTTATGAAAGAACCAATCTCGATCTAATGCGAAGTTACCCTGTCATGGTGAAATGTAGGCACCTTGAAATGAAAGCACTTTTATCTTCCAGTTATCAAAAACAATCAACAGTAAATTCAACATTCCTACTTATGGATTCCTGCTCCTACTCATGTGCGTGTGTAAGTGTGCGTTTGTATGATTATGAGAATCCATAGAAGCAGGAACATGTGTTTTGAACAAACATATTTCACCCTTAAATGCGTTTGCAACATTATTTTTATTTTACATTGTAATATACGAGAAATTTATACTATAAACACTCTGTGATGACTCTCAAAACGGGTGGGTGCTCTCCAAAAGTCATTCCGAACAACACTATAATTCGGTTGATTTTTAAACGATTGTATAAAAACTTCTAACTGGGACTGGATTAGATAGCTGAAATAATATTGGGTGTTTGTTTATTTTCAAAAAAAAAAAAAATGACAAATCGCTTATAATGAGAGTAACAAAAATATAGGAAAAGAAAATTAGTAACTTGAGAAGTATCAATAAAATTTTCATTTTTGCACGTGCGTATAATTTTATTTTTCTTGCTGACTGATCAAGTCCCGCGCTGATCATTCGGCAAGAAAAAAAAAAGACAAAAAAAAAATCAAATCAAATCAAATCTCAGCGACAAAATTTAAGAGCTGGGCGGAAGTCGATACGTGAGCAAGATAAAAACGACGTCACAGAACCGTCCTGTCATCCGTCCTTTGGCCCGTGAGGAAAAAATTAAAAAAAAAATAAATCCAAGTTTTATTTTTCCTTCTAATTTAAGGAAAAAGAAATAAATAAATCCAAAGAGGACCGTGTAACACAGCACCGTCTTTTTTCTTCTTCCAACGAAGCGTACGTCGAAATGCTTGCGCCGCATTCCAGCTCATCACTGAATCTTATTTTATTAAATGATTGGAGAGCGACGCCGGGAAGTGTCGGTTGTGGGAAATTCAATGCTGCAATTAATAGTTAACGGTCATTTGACACCCAGAAGGGCTACGATGCAAACACCCTCACCAATTTATGGTGAGCTCGTCCTCCAACTTGTAAGTTCATTTTCGTGCTTTTCATAGGGCGTATGAAATTAGTTGATTTTAACTAATTTTTTAGTTAGTAATAATATAAAACTTTTACATATTATCATAAAAATAAAAAATTATTACAGTATAAAATTTTCACATGCTATAATATTTACAATTTTAACAACCATACCAAATATCCTATTAGCATTCTCTTCTTGGTATTTATACTAATAAACTTTATTTGGTAAGGAAAAGAGCTAGCTTTTTTTTTTTTTTCATTCCCCAAGTAAGTCTTGGTTTACTATTAACCTTCTTGTTTTAAGAGTTCCAGTAAAAAAAGTTTAGACAGTTCACATGTTTGAATAAAAAATTTAAATTTTTGTAAGAAAGAATATTGTAGCAAAATAGTTTAAATTATCCTTCGAACCTACAAAACAAACGGGCCAAATCCTTTTCGTTACAGTATTTTATTTTATAAAAATTTAAAATGTTTAAACCTATGAACCTAGTGGGCTGTAATACACTTAAAACATTGGATTACCCCAATAGCAAGAAAACAATGCCGAATCCCTTAAATTGGAATGGAACACCACTAATAGAAGGCCAGTAAATATAAAGCAGTAAGTTTTCATATGAGATTACAGTTTCATAAAAAGGTTAGTCTTAGAGAATGACTGTTTAAATAAACTAACGTTAAATTACAATCATAGTATCAAAACTATGACCAATATTGTTTGTTAAGAAAACTCAAGGGATGATTATTCTTGTTTTTTGTTTTTGTTTTGTTTCTTTTTTTTTTTCTCTCTTTGTCTAACTTCCCCACAATCGTAGATGAAGGGCCAAAGCTAAGGGTTTTTTTTTTTTTTTTTATGAAAACGAAGGAAATAACAAAATTTTGAAACTTTTTGTGGCAAATAGTAGGTTTTAAAAGATATTTATAATAAATAGTAGATTTATGATGTAAATAATTTTTTATTGTATAAATAAAAATTATTTACATTGTAACTAATAGAGTAAATAAATTATACATCTTAAATTTATTTACTGTATAAATAAGAATAAGAATTGGTTAAGGTAAACAAATTATTCAATATATATATATATATATGTTATTTACAACAAATATTTTTAAAACCTAATATTTCCCATTATTAGTTTTGAAATGATAATATTTGCTATATTTTTTTCTTTTCGGGTCTTTCTTTCTGGAGATTCAACCAAATTAATTATAATGAGATTATTATGATCTAATATCACATGCTTTCTGAAGAGGAATTTTTGATAGGATTGGGTGGGTCTATTATGTAAACTTGTCAATGCAATAGAGTTGTCCAATTTATGTCATATTCATTTAGGAGTGACGCTTACTCTCCTATTTAAGGATTTTTCTTGTCATTGTTAACAAAAAGTTTTTTTTTTTTTTTTTTCCCTCGCACTATGGTCATCTGTCTTGCTTCAGTTCACATTAAAAAAAATTAAATTTTCAAAGAAGTTACTATCTAAAATTTAAACATAGGGTCTTGAACGGATAACCACAAAACCATGCCTTCTATATATTACTTTCCTTTTAGAAAATTCACAAAAACTTGGCTCTTGTGTTTAAATTAATGCTGAAAGGTTTTTTTTTCCCTGTTTGAATTACACGTTCTAGATTCTAAAAATAAAATCTAGCCAGGATATCTATCTGATTGAAAAAAAAAAAAAAGTAGTTATTTTGCGACATAACAAATTTTTGAGTTCCAACTCATAAAATTTGCTTACATCAAATGTATCGTACTTCATAAAGATTTACACACAGTGCACATTAATTATAAAAATTTATATTTACATGAAATTTTTTAAAAAATTCATTGTTTAAACCTTATTTTAATTCTAGACTTAAACTAATGAATTTTTCTCGGATATTATATATTTAGGATGCAAAGCTAATAAAAAAGCATGATTGTATAAGAAAAAAGAAAAATAATAAATGCAAAGATAACTTCGATCTTTATAAGAAGAAAATATACTAGAATAAAAATTGCAAAAACTGATGGTGTCTTTTTACGTTGCTCTTTTGAAATTAGGATGTCTAAGTTGATCATTAAGGATGCAGGAAAATTTTTTAAAATAATTAAAAATCACAACCTGTTAGAAGTACGAGTATTTGCCAATTTTGTCAATAGATTACTTAACAATATCTAAATCCCTGATTAGAAGCAATCTTTTCAGATGCATCTTGAAGGAATCATGTTTTGATCATTGCCAATTGTTCTTTGCATGTCATTATGTCTCTTTTTGATAAAGTCCCAATCATGCATTTGTACTTTCCATTGAATTAAATCCTTAAACAAAGAACATTGCCAAAAGCACGTTGTAAATGCTTGCACCCAAAATAAGCAAAGCCGCAGAATGTTCCATTGACCTTTTTTATGATTTTTATGTGGTCCATTCGAAACCTTGACTCAATTAAATAAGTATTGCATAACGGTTCAGTTGATCCAAGCTCAAAAACACAAGGGGTGAACCACATGCATACATGAAGATTTGTTGTCCTATTTTCATATTTTATTGACTGACATTATATTCAATTAATTTTTGATATCTTATCAAGCATGTGTTTGGAGAATTATTTAAATCAATTGGTTTGAACTCAAACGTCATAAAACTTTTTACTGCTACGTTGTAAAGCAAAAAGAAGTTACAACATAAAGGTTTATATTGCTACACTATTTTGAACTAAGTGGCTTAGGCCAAGATTTCCAAAACATCCTATAAATTGTAACTATTTTTAAAATTTATTTTTTATCTATAAAATGAGATTATTAAATACAGATGACATGACAAATAAATAATTCTAAGACCAGAGAAAAAAATGAGGATTATAAATTAGATTTTCAAACATAAGCCCTATGTATCGGACTCACACCTTTGTTAAAACTAAGCTTTTTTTATTCAGTATTATGAGATACTTATCACTATTGTAAACTATTATTCCTTAAAAAAAATTTGTAAATTATTACACAAAAAGTGACTCTTATAAATTTTCTTATTTTATTTTAACTTAAAAATAAAGAGAAAAAAATTAACGTCAAACTAAGCTTAATTGCACCTACAATGTGTTTTTGATTGATTAGAAACCTTGATAATATTTTGACATGTAATTGGGTTTTGTATTATTCTTCTACTATATTACCCCTTGCTTTCTTTTTTTATGTGCTTTTTTTTTTTTTTTACCTTTCAATTATTGTTTTGCCCCATTGCTTAATCCGCTCTGCAACGGACGGTCCAAAAAGTCAGCGTCTACATTATTGGTGTGTGCACCCTACCCGTACCCTATCAAACCACCTTATTCCGTACAAATCCAGCGCAGCCAAAGGCTGTTCAAAAACTTTCTTTTTCATTCTCTGATTCTCATAGAGAGGGAGAGAGAAGAAAAAATAAAAAAAATAGAAAAAAAAAACTTTTTCTTTTTCTTTTTCTTTTTTTTTTTATAAATTTAATTTGAATTTTTAAAGCAAGGCTTGAAGGGTTTAATTGGTCACAACCACCCCCATTCCCCCAAACCCCCCAAAACCTGCGTGTCCCTGTTTTCCCTCCCTTTTTCCTTCACTTTCTCTGCAACCAAACAGACTCCGGAAAAACCAGAGCGACTAGCCGGAGACCAGCACAACACACGAAGAATCAGAAGAAACAATGAACAACTGGCCGTTATCGACCTCAATTGTGCTCCTTTTCTGCTTAATTCTCCTCCCCATCGGAGAATCCGACCTCCAATCCGACAGAGCCACTCTGATCAATCTCAGAAACTCCCTCGGCGGCCGAACTCTCCTGTGGAACATCTCTCTCTCCTCGCCGTGCAACTGGCTAGGCGTGACATGCGATTCAGGCGGAGTTTCCCAGCTCCGGCTTCCCGGCGTGGGACTCACCGGCGACCTCCCTGCCGGAATCGGGAATTTGACTCGGTTGCAGAAGCTTTCTCTGCGGTTCAACAGGCTATCAGGTCCGATTCCGTCTGATATTGGAAATCTCGGTGGTCTCAGCGAGCTTCACTTGGAAGGTAATTTTTTCTCTGGACAAGTTCCTGACTTCTTGTTTGGTATGAAAAGCTTAGAGAGATTGAACTTAGCCGATAATAACTTCTCCGGTGAGATTTCGCTGCGGTTTAGTAACTTGACGAGGTTGGTGGTTTTGTATTTGGGGAATAATAACTTTACCGGTTCTATCCCGGATATTGATTTGCCGGGACTTCAACAATTCAACGTGTCGTTTAATCGATTAAACGGTTCGATTCCCGATAAGCTCTCGAGGTTTTCGGCTGATTCCTTCCAAGGGAATTCTCTCTGTGGGAAGCCATTGAAATCGTGTAATGTGAGTGATCAAAGTGGGACTGGAGAGATTACGAAGAAGAAGAATGATAATTTGTCCGGTGGAGCAATTGCGGGAATTGTGATCGGGTGTGTCGTTGGGTTGTTGATCATTCTAGCTATTTTGATCTTTTTGTGTCTGAGAAAAGGTCGCCGCGAAAAGGGTGAGAAGGAAACCATCCCAAGGATGACAGAGGTCGAAATTCCGAGTGGAAAGGCAGCGACTGTGAGGGAGAGTTTAAGTGGGGATTACTCGAAAGAGCTAGCGAAAAAGGGCGGTGGTGGGATCAGGAGTTTGGTTTTCTTTGGGAATACCATGAGGGCGTTTGATTTGGAGGATCTGCTGAGGGCATCTGCGGAGGTGCTAGGGAAGGGGACTTTCGGGACGACATATAAGGCGACTTTGGAGACGGGGATTTCCATTGCGGTGAAGAGGTTGAAGGAAGGGACTGCGCCAGAGAAGGAGTTCAGGGAAAGGATGGAACAGGTTGGAAGGATGGATCATGAGAATTTGGTGCCACTCAGGGCTTACTACTACAGCAGGGATGAAAAGCTTATTGTTTATGATTACCTGCCCATGGGAAGCTTGTCTGCGCTTTTGCACGGTTAGCATTTCATCTCGCTTACTTGATTCTGATTCTGCTGTCATTGTTTCATCCTTTCGTTTTTTGTCATCAGGGTGCTTGCGTTGTTAAAACGTCTTATTCCCTTCTACCTTCTCAAATTTCTTATCTGGGTATGCTGATTATTTTTTTTTTTTCTATATTGCTAATGCTTATTCCGTCTTAATGTCTTTATTATTTATTAGTAGGGCCGGCAATTTCAAACACGACACGATGACAAGATTAAAAAACGACACGAGATAAACGGGTTTAGATCATACGTTTATTAATTGTGCCATAAATAGTTGACACTAATAACACAAAAATAAACGGGCTAGATTCATGTTAATACGCTAAACACGCCTTAACACGTTTAATTAAATGGGCCGTAAAAATGTTGACATGGCATGACATGACCCGTCCATTTATAACACATTTAAACTTAAAAATGAAAATATTTGAAATATTTGTAGTAGGCTAGTATTAATTAGAAATTGTGTTTTTGTTAATTTTCTTTATTGGTTTTTTTTTATAATTTTTTTATTTTTTTTTATTTTTTTAATTTTTAGTTAACTGGGTCATAAATGTATAATATGCGTGTTGTTATCGTGCCAACCCGTCACGGCACGTTTAATAATCGTATTAATCGTGTCGTGACATGTTACGTGTGTCATAGGCGTGCCGTGTTCGTGTTTGTATTTCTGGTACGTGTATTAATTGTGTTGTGTTTGTATTTAGGCTAAATGTGTCGTGCTGTAAACGTACCGATTCGAACACGGCACGAACATGTTTATTGCGGCATCTATTTATTAGGCTTGTTTGCTATGGTGGTTATGTATGTCTATCAAAAGCCTTGCCTCGTGGTTGGTTTTTGGACTTGTTTAATATGTTATTCAGTTCATTTGGGCCTTATAAGACCTGCGCCAACAAGAATGAAGAACAGTAAACTGGGAATAGAGTTTCTTGAAAACATAGAATTTCAAGTCTGGTCTGTGAGCAACTAGATTATTTTGAAACTTTTTTGAAGTAAATATCAAGTTTTGAAAATATTTGCATTAAGTCACATATTTACGATGTAAATAACCTATTTACGATATAAATAAGAAATATTCACATTGCAAATAAGAATATTGCAAGTAAGAAATAAAGTAAATACATTATTTACACCATTGTATAAATAAAAATTATGTACACTATAAACAAAAGGGTCAATAGGTTATTTATACTATAAATTTGACATTTACTGCAAATATTTTCACCTGTTATTTACTATAATTGGTTTTAAAGAAGTGATATTTCTTACAATTTCCACGTAGAGGGGTATAATCCATCATACTAGTTGCGTTCAAGGCACCTTAAATTGTCCATTTAGACGTTTAATCAATCACGATTGCTGCTTTCTATTGTATGTAAGGCCGTCATTCTGTTCTATGTTTTGTTTAGCCATGGTCCCATACTGTCAATATTATAACTTGAATGAGATTAAAGAGAGAAAACAATGTCTTGTAGTTGGACATGGCTTGGGCACTTCAGAAGAATGTTCAGTTTTTTTGTGCTCTTTCCCAAATTTATTATAAATTATAAGACTTTTAACAGTTTATTGTGCTTTTCTTTTTGGCTAAGAAATGGTTAAAATATTGGCGTTTCTGCTTTTGTTGTGTGTACTTTCAGATGGCATGTAGCCATGTCCTTGCTTTCGAATTCTTCTGCTTACTAGGTTGTCTATAAGACGGATCTGGACATGCGCTGTGTTTCGTGCCTACTAGGTGGTTCATTTTTCACGCATTTCCTTACGAATATTTTTATATTTGCCATATATGTTCTTTTCTTGAAAGCCACGTTATTGATTTCAAATAAAATCATTTGGACTTTTTTAAAGACAATGATGTTCTCTTTATAAACATCTGAATGGGGTGAACTAGCTATTCCTTTGTTTTTAAAATAATGATATTCGCTTGGGATATATATATATATTTTGTAATTGATGCTTAGAATTTAGGAAGTAAATTTTAAAACGTGCATCGCTTCTGCATTGATTGCAGTGAGGATATACTTATGTTTAGTAAATTGTTTTCTGTACTAGAAATCTAGGAACCACAGGAGGATCTAAAACGATGATATTTGATATACGAGGAATTATTCTTGCCTTTTCACCTCTTTTTTTTTTTTTTTTTACAACATTTCATTTCTTCATCTTTGCGCATCACAGGAAGCAGCGGAGCAGGCAGAACTCCTCTGAACTGGGAAACGCGGTCCGGCATTGCCCTTGGAGCTGCTCGTGGGATTGCATACCTGCACTCACACGGTTCGTCCCATGGAAACATCAAGTCTTCGAATATCCTTCTCACAAGATCCTACGAAGCTCGTGTCTCTGACTTTGGCCTTGCTCATCTTGCTAACCCCGACCCCACCCCTAACCACCGCATTGCTGGTTACCGTGCTCCAGAAGTCACAGATCCTCACAAAGTACCCCCTAAAGCAGATGTATACAGCTTTGGTGTACTGCTCTTGGAGCTGCTCACAGGGAAGCCTCCCACTCATTCCCAGTTGAACGATGAAGGAGTTGACCTTCCGAGATGGGTCCAGTCTGTGGTTCGGGAAGAGTGGACCGCAGAGGTGTTTGACCTCGAGCTTCTCAGGTACCAGAACGTTGAGGACGAAATGGTAGAGCTTTTGCAGCTTGCCCTGGATTGTACCGTGCAGCACCCCGACAAGCGTCCCTCGATGGTTGAGGTGACAAGGCGAATAGAGGAGATCTGCCGTTCCAGCTTGCAGCGAGAAGAGAATGTAACTAATGTTTCATTTTATGGAACGGAGGAGGGGATTTTGCAGCGGTAGTACCCAACTGATTCAGCCGTGCTGCCTTCTCTAAAAGACTGAAGAAATAACAGCAATCTTTCATTGCTGCCTATTCTTTGGTTCATCATAAACAGCTCATTGTGCAGGATTTTTTTTCCCCTTAATTGATTTTTTTTTTTTTTTTTAAACCTTGTTTTCAAAAAATAGCTTATTCTCTCCCCTTGGTTATGCATTATGTGAAAGGGGTACCAGTATTGTTTATTTATCTCTGTTGTGTGAAGTGTATTTGCTAGTAGTTGGGTAATTACATAGCAAATCCATGCATATTTTCCTCTCATATACGGCTAGTTTTGGAAGCTCGAGTTGCGTTTGAAATGGTTTGTTAACATTGATAATTGGAAATTGAAACTCGAAGTTTGCCTCTTTGTTCCCGCTCTTTATTTTAATAATTAGCATAATGCCTTCCTTTCCCGGATTTTTTTTTTTTTTTTTGGTATAGATAGTAATATATTCTTTTTCAAGAGTGACTCTATTTCTTTGATATTAGTATACTGGGAGGATTAAATTGTTTCTTATTATGATTCTTTTTGTTCATATTTTCATCTGGTCGCTTTTATTTTTTCAGAACTTTGCACTCAACCTTTCCATGTATTTACTTTTTCTCCAGACAAATTTCCAATATTTCTCCTAAACTTTGAATGTGTTTGGAGAGTGGTTGGAAATGAAACTAAGAGCTTTACATTATTTGTTAGCTGGAACTGTTGGTTTCAACTGAGATGCCAAACAGAGACTTTTGCTGGAATATTAAATTGCCTCAAAATTTGTATTTAGACTTGTTCCCTTGTACTCTAAAAATGTATCAAAAAATCCCCTTATTGTTAATTTTTGGCAGTCGAACTTCACATGATGTCCGAATACTTAATAGATTTCTTTCTGCAACCTTTTGGTGCGTTGTCCCTCTTCCATATGACACAGCGAAACCTTGGTTTGCAAAACAATTCGATTGTTGCCGTCGAAGACATTAATCCAGTCATAAAGCTCTCAACAACCACTCGCATGAGGGTCATTTACCCTTGTTTCCTCAGATTTTTTAAAAACAGAGCTTAGAACTCATTAATCTATGTACATAGACAGAGGGCTGTTATTATTTTCTTTCTTTCTTCCTTTCTGTTATTATTATTATTATTATTATTTGGATTCAAGAACTATAGAACGGAAGACTCGCTTTTCTTTAGGGTTAATGATCTTGAATTTGTATGATTTTATGATATGATCAAGGCACACAAATCGAGTGTTTGCAACATAGCCTAGAGGTGGTGTAGAGCAAAACTCTTACAATAATTTGTGTCAATATTTTTAACAAAAGGACTAATTATAGCACATTTTTAATACAACTTTCAACACAACGACACACTAAAGAAGGAAAAAAAAGTGTTTATTTTTTTCCTAATTTTGACCCTTTTCAATTTTACAATTTATAAACTATCGTTTATCCAAGGTAGAGACATAAATATTCCACAGTTGCAAGGCGAATCTTTTGTCGGGGCACCATTGTATGCAAATGGTTATAGAAAAACCATTTTTTGTTTTTTTACCAATTTTTCAATAGATTCACCGTAAATATCTGTCAAGACTTCAGTACTCAGCTTTGGCTCGAGCGTTGCAAATACGGGATGAGATTTATACACACTACAGTTAAATTTTATTTCAAATAAATGTGAAATGAATCCACTTTTATAGGTTTCTCTGGCAATGAAAAACAAAACCCAGAGAAGTATTAAACCATATGAAAAGAAAAAAAAGAAGAAGAAGAAAAAAAGGAGGGATGGTAAATTTTAATCCTACAACATGTATAAAGGAATTAGATGAGTGCTTGGACTCCAAGCTGTTGCATTTCTCGTAGTTTCCATATTGGGCATAAAGCACCTTCTTCAAGCTCTTCCGGGTCAATCTGTTGCATTGCCCATGCATAATATACGGTGTGGATTGTATCCTAATGAACCAAACCATAATTTTATTGTAAACATGATAAGCTACAATCTCAATAAAAATTGCTGACAAGCAGAACCGAAAAATGAAAATGCAGTGCCGATAAAAAGGTGAAACAAGCGAGCGATGTTTACGATAACTCACCTGGCCACCTTCTGTTATCGCACCATTTCTGTCACGTACACAATAGACTTGCTGTGTTTGGAACTGTGAGGATACAAACAAAAAGGGCCTCGACATCAGCTTTTGTTACAGGTAAAATTTTCTATACGATTTTGCTTTCCTAGTTAATGAAAGACAATGTCCAAGGCTGCTTGGAGGACGAGCAATGCGAAAATCGACAAAGTCCCCTCAAAAGGCCCAGTTTTAATAGAAAAAAGAGCAACACGCTCTCTTCTCAATCAATTAATCTATGCACCCTAACTAAGCCGTTATGAAACTTTTATTGTAATTCATACGGCTACTCAAAGGGGCAAATCTATATACTTTGCGTTAAGATGGTAGGGAAAAAAAAAAGCACAGCATAGCAATGCATACCGCTATGATAATAATAGGGGAGGCTCCCATCATTTTCGTCTCTCTGACCTCCACCTCGGATATATGTAGAATCTGCAGCAAGCACGTGGTATATTAGAAATATTGCAAAGAAATATATGTTACAAGTTTCAGTTGACGAGGCACTTGTAAATTTCATTCCTTTCAGCCTTACAGATACCTTATTGTCAAAAAAGATACCATGGCTTTGATAAGCAGTATGCTCGGCTTTACACCGCTCAATCACCTCAGTGGTACAGTACTTCTTCAAAGTTTCAATATCACCCTGTGAATTTAGAAAAAAATTCATAAATAGAAAACCAATGGTAGACACATGTTCAAAATGATTCTTTAGAAAGTAAAATTAACTAAGAAAACTAAAGGATACAAAAGTAGAGATGGGGAAGAAAATTCTCAATGTCTCGAATCCTTAAATTAAAAAAACTTGGAACACACCTTAACGTATGCGTTCAACACTGGTTTAATAGCTTCTTGAACTTCAGTCACAAAATCAGGCAAAGAGAATGACCTAATGCATACAAGTATTTGAAAAAGATTATTAAAACAAGGAGACATTAAAGGTTGTCAACATATAATAAATTTTGAACCAAACAAGAAAGGGTGCATATGATCATACGGATCACGACTGCGAATCTCCTTAATGGTCGCAGCAGCATCGGTTTCCTGAAAGATGGTTTCATTGATGCTGTTGTGGAGACAATGATCAATCAAGAATCATATATCTTATCTCTTGAGTGTAAACTCTAATATCATAATTTTGTATAAATAAATGATTGAGCACCATACTCTTGAATTTTATGAACAATTGGGTTATCACTTGTTTCCCATCTTTCCCTCACGTCCTCGGCAATCTGTCAGTCCAAAAAAAGATGGGAGTTAAAGAAGAGAATATCACTGTGTATTTCAAGACAAGGCAACTATTTCAGCCTTTTTTTTTTTTTTTAAATTTTATATCAGTTCTTGTGAATTTCTATTTCTATATGGGTGTGTTGGTATGAACGAATAAGAAAGGAGAATGACAAAGGAACAAACTTGAGAGAAAAACTTTAAAGATGAAAAAGAAGAGATAAAGGATCACAACATACTTCATGAGTCTTTGTCACAACAGGATCAGCAGCCACATTAAGACGCTTGAATATAGGATGACTTTGCACCTAGAATAAGGGAAAAAATGAATAAGGGAAAAAATGATTACATGGTACTTTCTGGTGAGAAATCATGTAATTTTGCCACCAATATTTGACCTTATTTTTTAATGCTTCCCACTTCTTACTCCAAGGAGACTGCTTTGAGGGCATAATAACAATGTCCGTTCTCGTGCTTCTTTCAACTTTTGGAGAAGAAGGCTCATGCTGCAGATGCTTTCTCTTTTTTGGATTGCTGCTCAACTCATCCTTTACGATATCATATCCTTTCTTCGCTAAATCTATGATCTTTGCTTCCTTAATTCTTTGAAAGGATGATGAAGCATTTGAGGATGAAATTCTTGATTTAAATTTTCCAAACAACGTTTCTGGCCCTGCAGTATTATCAGAATTGGACTGCTTGGTCGCCTGTTCCCCATCAGAGGCCTTGCCTTCCTGTTTTACGTTTTCACCACTTTTAGCTGATGTGCCAGCTGCCTCCTCCATACCAATTCCTAAAGTTTCTTTCACATCCTCGGTGGCAGCAGAAATCTTCTCTTTCAAATTTGCAGAAGCCTATAAACATAATAACGAATTAATGACCAATTGATTCATTTAAACACTTGTGGAAGCACGCGAGGTAGACAACTTATAATGTAGCGTTGCAAAAAATCTAGTCTGTGACTAGATAAAGAAAATGGGTAATAAAGTTAATGAGAGAACACACATTACAAACTAGGGAACAGAATACTTTATTAAAAAAATCCCTACGTTCTACCACTCTACTTTCAGATAAAAACAATTATGAGATATTCATGCCTACTAGCTACAGACATAACATATTCCTCAGATTTTGACATTATTGACCGATTTGCGTGTATATGCAGAAATCTTTTTCATTATTACAGTGGCAAGAGAAAATGATATATCAAAAATATTGAATTGAGAAAGAAAAAAAGAAAAATAAAACAGTTGTATCCATAAGAAAAAACATGAGCACAAGACTTGTCAAAAAATTGATTAAAAACCTTCTTTGCTTTCGCTTCAGCCTCTGTCCACACGCCATCCACCTGCTTGTAAAGCTGCTCGGTAGTCTGCTTTGTTCTGCATTCGCCATTTCACCATCTCAGGGCCTCCATTGAAGTGTCCACCCAAGCCTTGACATACAAGGGTATGTCTCAGCCTATAAAATAAAAAGCCGAAGGAACACAAAACCAAAATGATCACGATAAAGAAGAAGAGAAATTACCTAACTTTTAGCTCTTCTTTCACCCCTTTTAGCTCTCGTGCTTTCTCCTTCAGCTCCGTAACCGACTGCTGAAACTCTGAATTCCTGCCAACAAAAGCAAAATGTCCACCCAATTATTAAGAGAGAAAATACAACAACATTTTCTCCCAATTACAAGGATTATACCAGAAAATTGATAAGCAAATGTACAGTCTTGCACATCTCAATCAATCAAACAAACACGGGATATGCCTCAACGAACCTTTTTCTAAACTACTATCTTTTTATGCTTTGACCATTATTAAAAACACCATAAAGACTCAAACTTTATATTAAAGAGACAAAGAAAAAACAGATAAATGGCAAAGCCACATAGCCCAGGTACGTAAAACCGACGAAGAGAAACTTAAATACGAAATAGAGAGAGAGATACTTATTGGCTTCGCCTTTTACTTGCTTAGAAAATTCATTGAATACACTGAAACGACGATTCCCAGAAAACCCATTTGCCGAAAGCAACCGCAGTCTCGAACTTGAGGCCCGCTTCGGGAAAATCACGATAAATATCAGAAATTTGGATTAAGAAGAAAGAAAGAAAGAAGAAAAAAATAATAGTAATAATTTTTCTAAGCTAAAAAGAAATCCTAGGAAGAATCTACCTGTGGTTGAGAGTGCGTGAGCTGAAGAAAGGGGAGTGGCCTGGAAAGCAAAAAATCTCGAACCAGCTTTCGACCGGCCATGAAAAGAATTAAGAAAGATTATGGGGACACTGTTTTCTCGGGAAAATTTTCGGAAGAGAGAAGAAGAGAAGAAGAAAAAGAAAGAATGAAACACGTTAGGGTTTATGCCTCTTTCGATTTTCATTTTCTTTTGGGCCAAAGCAAATAAACGAACCCAATAGTAGTTAGACGGCCCAAAAAGAGAACCTCTATTAGCCGCTTTCGAAAGTAACGAATAAAGATGCGACTTTCCAAAAATAATTGGGAAAATTTAGACATGAATCACGATTTCATTAGTCATGTTGAAAAATAGGGAAAAAAATATTCAAATAAATTATAAATAGTATGAGTTAAGAGCTGGTTTGATGATAGGGCAATATTAAATATGATAGTATTTTAAAGGATTGAATTGAAAAGGTTATGATTGATTTTTTGCTAATTTGTCATTAAAATAGGAGCTTTTTTGCAAAAAATCAAAATTTAGTGGTCAAATTGTAATTTTTTGAAATTAGAAGGGCAAAATATAAAATTATTAAATATTTTTGTGATGTAAAAATTACGTTTTGACCCCTTAATTTTTTGAAAAATATAATTTGATGTCAAATTTTATAAATTTTTGCAAATAGGTCCTTGAAATTTTTTACAATGTACAAAAGTTGTGTCTAATTGATGCATTAGTAAGGGATAGCTAATCTGCTTGTATGTACATTCCATGTAGTGCAATAATTACAAATGAACTATAATTATAACAAATTTATAGTTTAAAATTGTGTGTTAAAAAATATTTTGTGCTCTATTGAAGAAAAAAAATGCAACAAATAGAACTAATTGGAGACATAGAAGACAAAAAAGCAACGACGATGGCGGGACGGTTCTAGGGACGAGAACAAGCTTGGGGTAATTTCAAAGATTTGAACTTTTTGTATAATATATGCTATTACTTTTTATTTCTCAACCAACATGACTTTTTCCCTTCATTCTTTCTTATTTTTGGAGAATCTATGGCATATTTTTATACATGTAAGTACATAGAACAAGAACCGAAATAAGGTGAATCCGGAGCGACTTGTTTACTTGCATATCATCTTTTTGTATTTACTCACACACTGAATTGAAATGAAATATGTAATTCTTCAAATTTTCAAAAAAATTTGTATTTTTATTCAATAAATAATTTGTACGTTATGATTCTTATTGTATATAATATTAAAACAATAAAATCATAAATATTAGCTGAAGTTAGACAAACCAGTTATGTTTCTACCCCTACTAGGCCCTTTTGGGTTGTTCTAGTCTGACCTGCTGGCTCACAACAAGGGATGTCCTTGGAGCCAATACTATTCCTCGGGGTCACTTTGGTCTAGCTCGTCATATAAGCTTACTTGCATATGGCGATTTCCTCCCCACGTTTTGAGTGCTTGCCACTTGCCTTTAGAATTTCACACTCAAGACGCACAAACTGAAGCTTTTGGTGTGGCTTGGATTGATAAAACAAGCCCAGAAACCAACCTTGCACAACATCACGCAAGTTTTCACAGAATGCACCTTAGTCAGAGTCAAAATATATCATATCACATGCATAAGGGTGTTTCTTTTCAAATTTTAATATCATTCATTGATTTTCAAGGCACTCTGCAACATTTTTGTTAAATTTAAAGAATAATTTTCCACAACAAACAGTATAGTGGTAATTTGCCAATTGAGTCAAAGTTTAGAGAGTGATAATATTACAACCATGTGCATTATGCAACTATATATAATCTGTCAGGCCCTCAAAGTTCCATTAAATTTGCAGAATTTTTAATTATAATATGATTTTTCATAAGCTTCTAGTTTTGAGATAATTATAATGTAATTTAATTGTTCAGATTGTTAGGTTACGTGCATATTTTTTATTCAAAAGTGAAATTTTCATAGATGAGCTTTTGTCATCATGCTTTCATGTACTTAATAGAGACAAATAAGAAGGCTAACAAGACAAATATTTAACATAATAATGACATTGAAAAGTTAAACTATTGTATACTTTTCCAAGTTAGTGTTACATTTTTTTATCTTATTTTATATGTTTTATGCATGCATTGCTGCCCCTAGCATAGATATAATAATATTCCAACAGTGCCTTTATTTTTTCCTTTCTGTTTCTCCCGTTTTGCCTCACCAGCTCCTCGCCGAGGAAAGGGCAGTGATTGCCACGCCCTCCGCGTTGTATTTGGCGAGTGACTGACAGAGTCAAAAAGCTGCTGACAAAACCTTTACTATCCAGTTTACAACCGTTTGTGGGTGCATTAGTATATGAATGGCTGAAAGAGGAGGGGCAGGAACAAGATTTCTTTCCAAACAAGGCCAAACACAGACATTCCAATTTCATGGTTTTGAAAAGCAAACCAGCCAATTGATTGCTTGATGTACCCTTGCTGACACGTGAGGGTTCCCCTCTTGCGTATGTTTTATTTTGAGATTTTTTCCTTACATGTTAAAAAAGCAATATATTAATAGATATCTATTTTTTAACTATTAAACCTGAAAAAAAAAAATCAATTAAAAATGCAGATTGGATGCGTTTTAGCCACTGCACTATCGTGTCGATGGGTATTCTTCAAAGAATGATCCCTTTTATTTTGGATGGTTGGTCTCTATTTTCCTAAACTTCTAGTCCTTTTGCGAATGTGAATGTGGTTGAATTTAGGTTTTAACAGTTAGTTTAACCAACTGTTGGTTCAAAACATACCTTACTGACAAAGTTTTGTCATTTTTTTGTATTCTAATATTTTGAGACATGGGAATGGAGATGGTAATTTTATTTTACCTCTAGAACATGAATATTTTAATTATTGAATTAATATTTTAATAGTCTGAAATCATGCGTTGTAAATTTTAAAGGGGACAATAACATATCAGTCTGTTTAAATCTTAATCCGATGACTAAAATACCACATTTTATCAGTAGAGCAAAATTAACTTCTATAATATATGAATTCCCTTTAAGTAATATACTTCTAATAATTAAGTTACTCTACTGCAAAAAAATCCTAAACATATAACGCAAAGTTCATTATCCAAAACAATGATAATCAAAAGAATTTCACATTTTTTTTCTCAATCGTGTTATTTTTCTTATAGGGCATTTAGAAATACAATTGTAATTATAATTTTGCAGTCCCAACTCCATCATCAAACAGACGTTTAGGTTAAAAACTGCACATACAGACAAATTTTTATTTTTTATTTTTGGTAGGAAGTGTAAAAAAAGAAAAACTTAATCGTTGAAGTTGTCAAAGGGCAAAAATATTGCCATTGATATCAACAACGTAACTAAAGAAGAAAGTTGGAGTTGAGGAGAGAGGAAGTACGTACATTACTTAAATGCATTGTTAAGAAAAACTGGCTATAATAGAAACACAAATATGTAGATTTGTATCCTTTACGTCAATTCACAATCTTCTGAAGGACTTCTTTAATTTTTGGAGTACTTGTTCTTCTTGTATACGTGAGACCACACTTTCGTTTTTGGAAAAAAAAAAAGAGCATATTGTATATGTGAACGATATGATACTGCATTAAAATAGGATCGGTGTCTTAAAAGTTATACCTCTTCACCCCTCAAAAAAAAAGTTTTTGGGAGGAGTTTCTTGACCAAGTTAAACACAAATCAAAATTAATAGCTGGGGAGAAAGAGTACTTTCAGTATGTTTTCTATGATAGAGTATCCCTTTTGTGGTGTATTTTTTAAAAATTTAATATGATCAAAGTCACATTAAGATAAAAAAAGTTATTAAGACGAGAATTCATATATGATTCACTTGTTCAGGATTCCTGGTGTTGAAAGAATCGACTAATTTTATCCATTTAATTGAATATTGTCAGTTGCACCTTATCTATTTATTTATTTATTTTTTTTCTTTTCAGTCTTGTTTGGGAATCACCGGCACGGAGTAAAAGGCATTCATCGCCACAGAAGAAATTAACCGTACAAATACAAGTGGACCCATGTATGTATACATATATTAATATTATTGTGTATATACATATATATACATATATATATACACGTGTGAAATTAATGTCGCTGCAGTTCAAGTTAATGGCCGATGGCCTACGCACATGCATGCATGCATATGATCGTACTTTTCTTATGTTTGGCAGATGACCATTATATATACTTGGCATTATATGTCACCTACTATGAAATTAAAAACTCTAATTTCATCAATAGCAAACAAAAACACCACGTGAAGGAAGAAGGATAATTTACGAGAGAAAATTGCATACTAATATTTAACTCTTTGTGTAAGATAATAATAATTAGGCTAAAGGGTAGATGGGTGACGCAGAAATAAGCCTCAAACACTTTCGCTTACATGTGGTAACCCAAAAATTACAGTCTCTAAATTCTAGAACCTTCCCCATGGCTAGAGCCTAGAGGACAAAATTCCCATATTGTCAAGGAGTCAAAAGGGCTCAAAAGCCAACTCAGGTGGTCTCTGGGGGTTGCATTTGGCTCTAGAGCAAAGTCAAATTTTTGTGAAATAGGTCAAACAACCTACAGGGGACAAATTATGGAGCTGCCCAGTTAGTGGAAAGCACTTTATTTAGTTAAACTTTATGTTGCTTAAAATTCACGCATGGAAATCACCAAGAATTTGAAAACTAGAAGGGAATAGAGTATAGCAGTTATCCTCCAAAACCCATAAATTGTCTATCTACTAGTCATCAATAGAATTAAGTCCCCTCCTCTAAATAGAGCCTTATTGCTTTGGAAGAGGCATAGTTGAGTAAAGTTTGAGACCACTAAACTTTGTACTAAATCTTACATGTTTGGAAACCCAAAACATCATCCAAGCCTTGATCGGCTTCATCCCCATTAATAAGCCTTCAAGAAAGACTCCTAATCGTTTCTAAGAACGATCTTTCGTCTCCGGCGTAAACCTACAGTTTTACTATTATAAGCTCAGAATTAATTCTCCATCAATGGTGTAATTGTTCATCCCACCATTCTTCGATGTCGTAGTTTCTCTCTATCTCTCGGCACCATGTGGTTAAATTGGCAACAAAGGAGGTCTTGTTGGAGGTCCCACCAACATCATTCCCACATCTCATTAGCCTCAATCTTCACATCAACAACGTAGACACCCAATTGGAGACCATCATGTTCGCCACCTTAACACATCATAACGTCGACAATCACATGATAAAGTTTTTTGCAAACATGTACCACCTATGATCAACGCACCATAAGAATCTTGGGCAATCACCGTAAATACTTCTTCTTAAGGTGTTGCTTGAGGGGAATTTGGTGAAAAATATATGGAGTTTAATAGATGCTTTTTTTAGTTGGGATATGCTGGTTCTCTTTGACGTCAGTTTGTCATTCCTCTTCATTCAAAAAAATGGGGTATGCCAATTTTCTCTGGGACGATCACATAATGTGGACCGTTGGAGGGAGAAAAAGGTTACAACTGTGGGTACATAATCTCTTTTCTTCGAGCTTTGGGCTCCCTTGGAAACTGGCTATTGTAATGAATCTTTTGATGAAAAGAAAACGTCAAAGAAACTATGACTTCGAACATTTAGCAGGGGATGAATATATTTGTCAAGAAAGAGTCAGACTTTGACTTCATAAAATCATGGACAATTTTAAATCATCGTGGAAAACATTCACGAAGATTAAGAAATCGTCGTGAAATCGTCTATTGTGGTACTAAAGAGACTTTCCACGATACTAAAAAACCGTTGCAGAATGCCGCTAATGTTGGTATTGAGGGTGTTCTATTGGAGGCTTTTCAAAATTGTTGCGTAATGAGTAGATTGCATGAAAACCGTCATGTCATCTTGATAAGTTTCTACCTTATGGAACGATCGTGTAAGCTATAGTTTCCACGATGGTTTTTATCAAAAATAAAAACCGTCGTGAAAGATTGGTTATCAACAAAAAAAAAAAAACCACAATTTTTTATTTCTTATAAGGTGGTCAGTCCTGTGTTGTCCATTAATAAAATGCCAAGATTACAAAATCATATATTTATATTAAATTATAAAAATTTTACAAAATTATATATCTACTATACCACTTATATCTAAACAACTATGTCAAATATCAAAACTAAACCTTAAATAATTCATATCAAAATAATATTTTTAAAATTACAAGATATCCTCTTAATATTTTTTAAATAATAGAATGTCAATATGATGTTTCTCGGGGTGCCAAAATGACAAAGGCGAGAAATTAACACGACTAAATCTTTCCCCCTGTTTTTAATACTTTGCCAGGACGTTGAAAAGCAAAATCCAGCGGGAAGGCCACTAATCGGCAAAAAATCGTGAAGCAAGTGCGAAATAAGCCCGTGGAATGTTTTTTGGTATTCAACCGGACAAACCGGTCTCCAGGTTTCTCGTTATGAGTACTCAAGTCTGCAAGTTATCAAAAACACAAACAGCCTCATAGCTTAGCTCGAGATATATTTCTTACCAGAAATGCTTTCAAAAAATAAAAACTCTCTTTAATTACTTATATATATATATATATATATATATATATATATATATATATTCGTGGTCTTCTTTGATATGTTGTAGTTCTACCTCCTTTTCCTTTTTCTTTTTTTTTCCTTAGAATACTTGTGAGATGGAGAGAGATTTTCTTGATTTAAATCTGCAATTGAACGCCTCGACAGAGACCCCAACCTGTGGTAATTCCGGTGCAATTTCTTTACAATATTTAAAATAAATAATGTGTGGATATATATATATTTGTTTGTTGTTAATTTTTTTAAAAGAAAAGGTGAGAAAGAAAATGAAGAAACATAAATATTCTACTGGTCTTATTTCTTGGCTTGGAATAATAATTTCTCTCTGTACTCTCTAGAATTAGTTTGATTTTTTATTTCTCCTTTGGGTTTTGTCTTTGATATTATATATATATATATATATATATATATAATGCATGTGTGTGTTTCTTGAAAATTAAAATTATAGTTAATACTCGTTCTGTTTACATTTAAGAAAAAAAAGTCTTTTTTTTGGGCTTAGAATATTAACCTCTCTCGGTACCCTCTAAAATTAACTCGATTTCTCGATCGTTTGGTTTTTGTCTTCGAGATATATATATATATATATATATATATATATATATATGTATATATGTAAGAAATTAAACAATCAAATGAACAATGGTTTTTGCTACTTTCTAGGTCATAAGATTAACAAAGGTTCAGGCTAGTAGAAGATTGTTAATATAATCTAGATATGCATAAACCAAATTTAAAGCAGATAAGATTATAAAGTGGAAACGTGTTAACGGGTTACCTCCGGCCATTGATGCATACTGTGCAATCCTAACTCCTGCTGCCTTTGGTTCCACAAGCTGCAGTGCTTGCTGCCTCTCTCCCTCTTGTTTGATTGCTTCTTGTTGCAGCAAGTCTGAGATGTTCTCAGCTCTCTCAATCCCCAAAGATGGTGTATATACCAAATATGAGATTGCAAGCTAGGAGACCTCCAACCAAATCTCTCTGTATATGCTATCCCATCACATAGTATCTTGCCAAAAACATAAACGTCCCAGAGTCTATAATGGCCCAATTGGTTACCAAATACTCAAAGCACTTCAATTAAATACTGTGTTAATACATAAGTGCTATATGCAATTAATGTAGTGCACGTAGAACTTCCAAAAATTTCTTTTCGTCTTAGAGAGATCTATATATCTGGCATTCACTTGCAAATTTCTAAAAAATTAGCTACAGTATAGTAAGAAAATACGAAGGGAAAAAAATTAGTAATCTTTAGGGTTTCGTTTTGGAGCTAGGATTTTGTTGAATAAGATCAAGAAGTAAGAGGAAAATGTCAGGGAAAAAATCGGCGCAAAAGAACAAAAAGAAAAAAAAGTTGGAAGATTTTTCTCATATTTTTTTAAGCTAGCTCAAGGAAATCTTTTTTTCCTTCTATTTTATTTTCTTCGTTTTCCACTTTTTCCTTGGAATAATGCAAGCTATAAATGTAGCTTAAGTTTTGCATTATTTGCAAATGCATATAAACTATATGCAACATTAGATTAATGCATCGACCAAAGGCAAGTGTGAGCGATATTGTATCTATTTTACGCTTGAAAGAGACAATACAAATTAATAAAAATTTTGTTTGTTTATTTTGTTTTTCTTTTTGTTCTTTTTAATGTAGAGTTTTAAATGGAACATAATTATAACAAATGTAGAGTTTTAAATTAATTACATTAAAAACAAGTTTTGTGCTCTATTGAAGAAAAAGTGCAGCTAATGACACTATAAGAGAAAGTAGCAACGACAATGGCAGGACAGTTTTAGGAAGAAGAGGTGTGGGTGCATTTCAAGGATTTCTAATTTTTTACTAAAGCATTAAAATTTCAGATGAATTATTATTTTCCAATAATTAGCGATCTTTTTTCTTGAAATCATTTTATAAAAACAACATGTTTAAATAAATTCATTATATGTTTGTAAAAATAGTTCTACAGGTAGCAATTTAAGTAATGACACAACATGATATGAAATCCACACGATGCTATAGGGTTTAGCTTTACTATAAATAGCTATAGTGTTTAGATTTACTATAAATATTGGGTTTGGGTCAATAACAAATATTCATAAATAACACGATTAATAAATGAATAGTGTTAAGGTTGACCATTCTAACACAATTAATATGATTAACTATATACATTATTTGAAACATAATTATGTTTGATATAAAATAAAAATTTATATGATACATCAAAGAAACTTTACTTACTTTTATTAAATATAATATGAATTTTAAAACATATAGGTAAGCTTTACTTTTTTTAATTAAAATAAAAGATAAATTGATATATGTATTGTAATCTATTATATGTATTATAATCATGTAAAATAAGTCATAAAATTATCAATTATTTATATACGATATTAGTTTAAACGGGTTAGGCAGGTTCACACGATTAACATGATTAACAAATAAGTTGTATTTGGATTGACATCATCAAACATGTTTAATAAATAGGTTGTATTTAAGTTGATACTTTCTAATATGATTAATAGAACAAGTTGACACAGACACAACCCATTAATATAAATTACCATCCCTAAATAGTTCGAATCAAAGAGTTGTATTTTCTTCAACTTTTACTACATTGTTTCTTGTCTCTAATCCTTTGTTGAAATAAAGCCCTTGTTCCCAAAGTTACCAATAATTGGTTTTTGTTCTACAAATTTTTGCTTATAAAAACATTTTGTTATAATTATAAATCAAAAATAGTAACAATTCTAAACGAATATAAGAAGAATAATGGGTTGGACTAGGTCTAATGGCTAACAACAATTTGAAGAGAGCGTGCATCACAATTCTGCACGTGGATCTACTTTCTTTCTTTCTTTTTTTCTTTCTTTCTTTCTTTCTTTTTTTTTTTTTTTCTTTTTTACTTGGTGCTTGTGGCAAAGCATTGGAATTTGATAATGTTGGCCGCCGGAAGGAAAGCAATTATTCTTCTGGTTATAATTTGTTTAATTTTTAAGGATGTTTTTTTATAATTATTATAAACGAAGTTTAAGTTTTTATCAGAATTTTTTCAATAATAATTTTCAAATAAGTTTTAAGGCTCAAAGTCAGTACTACCTCAGCTTCAAATGGACAATATGTAACAAAAGGGACACATTTTAGAGTTCGAGAAATAAATACACCAATTTTTAAGGTTTAAGGACAAAATTATCCTAGAGTTCACGAGAAAAAAATTAAATTTATCCTTAATATATTAGATCTATTTTTTCTTTCAAATATTTTTTTAACTATTTGGTTTCTTTTATAATCCTTACTAGCCTTTTTCATGCCATATTTCATATAAAAATTTAAAAGTTTACCAATAATTAAATTCACTAAAACTATTTATTTTAAATGTCAGCAGTAAAACTTAGGCAAGTACATATCTTCGAGCCCAGATGCATAAGTACTCCTCTCTTTTATTCCTTCCCATATTTCCCTCTTTACTTCACAAGATCTTGATTAGTAAATCATGTAGTATATTACTTTTTTACTACAACTATTATATTCTACTATTTTTTCTTATCCATTTGATCTGTATCATTTCTCTTAGTTACAAAGGCCAAAGTAACCTTAAATAACACATATTTGCCTAATCTTAACCTAGAAGACTTGAGAACTATTAGTGTTCGTATCTTTGGGTAAAATGTTATGTTAGTCCCTGTTGGGGTTTTTTCGTGGTGGGCTTGCTGACATAGAAGGTATGGCTCTCATGGTCTCTTACAGTTGGTCCAAGTTAGGCGTGATGTGGTGGTGTGTCAGATAGTAGAGATCGTTGAGAGTGAGATCACATCCCCAACATGAAAAGCAATTAGGTACGGGCTAAAACCAGATACCCCAAGGAAAGGAGTTTTCAAGGGAGACACCCGTTGCCATTCAAGTCCCATGACGACGATAGAAGGAGATCTTTAAGCAATCGGACGGTGTGAACATAACTAATTTATGGAGATAGGGACAGGTTTATTAGTCTAGCTGTGTGAAATAGTAGAAATATGACGCCTCAGGTGATGTCTTTTAGTGCACCAGAGATGGAGTTGACTTGAGGGAGTTTAGCATAGCCATGGACATTTGTGTTTTAGTCTGAATGGAAGGTGTTTGCATGGAAGTTCGTAGTTTAGTTGATAGGAATGCCTATAAACTTGTTCTAGAGGGAAAACATGGAGTTTTTGATTTTTCAATGAGAAGATTAGAGTGTTTCCAGGACAAGAGGGCGTTTTCTAGAGGTGTGGCTACTGTTTTAGATTGAAAAGTGATGGTTATGAATGTTGAAAGTCTTAAGAGTGTTATGAGATGATGTGAGCTAATGTGTTATCTAAATGACCTTGGGTTGATGGGTATTTATAGGTAACGATGATAGGCCTTGAGAAACCAAAGATTTTTTAATTTAGTTGAGATCTTGCTATTCCAGGTTCCTATTTGAGTGATTTTTAGCCAAAGTTGGGGTTTTAGGCCAAATTAGACAGTCACCCGACATGGAAAAAATCCCTTCAAGAGGTTTTGAAAAGATACTCAACCTAGTTATGACTCCTACAGGGTCACCTGACACACATAGTATATTGAGATGGCTTGCAAGAAGGGACAATTAGGTTTAAGAAATTGTTTTCTCTTTTTTTTCTTTTGTGTAAGTTTGGGTTTTTAAGAAGGAGATGCCTAGTTTGACTTTTAAGTGAGGGGCAAAGATCATATTTATCATTTTCTATGGATTTTTGGCTTTTCCTCCAAATCAGTGGCCTGTTGATGCTTATCATGTTCTGAAGTCGTACCAACACCACGTGCGGCTGTGCACGGTGCTCAGCTCTTCCCTGTTCGCCTCTGCCTGGACTGAACGGCTTGTAACGAGAGGAGGGTTGCCTCGGAGGTGGGTTAGTCGTTAAACAAGACAAGGGCTCTCTGATGCTCAAGGCAAGGGATGCTCGGCAGAAGTCAGGAACGAGTTAGTTGGGAAGGAGCTTGCTTGCTTGTAAAATGTAATAAATGCGTCCTATTTATAGGTTATCACTTGGACCGGGTGTTAGGTGGGTTTCGCCCACAACCTGAGTGTCACATCATGGTGTGTCAGATGGTAGGTGGCAAGTGTCGCATCCCTTCATCGGTGGATGAGCTCACATCCAATGGTGAGTTATTTGCCACTTGCGGGCCAATAATAGCGAGTAGCAACCTACTTAAGGAGGACGACAGTCCGACCCGAACTGGTGTTGAGCCCGAGGAGGCACCCTGGGGAGGTGTGGCCTATAGGAGCCCTGACGAGCACCTCGGACAATGCACCAAGCGTAATTGGGGTCAGTTGTGAGTCCCTCGTACCTTATCAAGCTGTACGATCGACCACCCAGAGTTTGGCTCCTCGACGGTGGCGTCGAGCTTACCCTCAACAGTAGCCCCCCAGTTCACCTGGTCGATGTTCGGCCAGGTGGACTATGCCGAGCGGGTGAGGTCGGCTTAAGAAGGAACACCAAGAGGCGTCCCGAGATAGTGGGAAACGAAAGGTTGCAGGGATTTGTCAGGGACACGCGTCGCTCTGCAACCGACTGCATCGCCTGTCAAGCTTAATGATCACGTATCTTCGTCTTCCATGCCTAGAAATCTCTCGCTAAATGGTTATAAATAGGGCCCCTTTTTTCGCCCTTTGTACATGCGATTGAGACGATATTTTTCTCTTGAGTTTCAACTGCTGAGCTGTTAACTGCAACCCTAGTTCTTTTCATTTCCCGAGCACACATCAGCCGAATAGGTAATTACCGAGGAGCTTAAAAAATAAGTGACTTGTCAGATTCTCAAAATGTAGATATTTCCTGGATGGAGAGTGGCTCCGAGACCACATCGCCCCGTGCGGCGGTTAGCACTGGGCGTACGCCGCTTAGACAGGAAGGCACTAGGAGGCTCGTGCAAATACTGCGGCTCGACTTCCAAACCGTTCCCAAGCAGGAGTTCCTTGATATGCTGAACGGACAGCACCCCGTGAGGCTGTGCAGGGGTGAGGACCCTTATATCGGATCAGCAACGGCCAGCACCTCCCGAGTTACTGCCCAAGAGAGGGCCGATATGGGCGTCGCGGCCGACATTCCAAGCATGTCTGGGCAGCAGTCCGGCGCCTCAGCCCTAGTTGTAGGCAAGGTGACTGTTGAGATTTTTGACGAGGAGCGACAGGCTGAAGAGGCAGAGCCAACCGAGAGCCCCCCAACAGACGAGGGCATCAGGGTCGCATGAGTTCATGGCGTAACCGCTTATAGGATCAGCCGGCCAGGGCAAACCTCAACGGCAGACTACTCTAATGCGATGACGGAATCTCAGCTAGTGGACCTTCGGGCCGAGTTCAACATCCCCTACGACGTCATAATGATCGCTCCCAATGAAGGCAATTCCCCCTTGACTCCGCTAGAGGGGTGCATTACACTATATGCAGAGTTCTTCCGCACTGAGTTGCGCCTGCCGTTCCACCCCTTCCTCTGCCGGGTACTGAACGATCTTAATGTGTGCCTGGCTCAGTTGAACCCGAACAGCTATAGGCTACTGATCGGGATGTATATAATGGGGAGGTATTACCGGTCTATCGAGATACTATGAGAGGCCTTCAAGCAAGTGTTCAAGATAAAGAAGCTTCCCCGACAGTCTGGATGGTACTATTTCACCAACTTCATAAAGGATTTCATCCTGGGCAACCCCGACTTGGACAAGCTCTGGAAGTATGAATGGTTCTACATCAGGGGGAACTATTTAGCCCAGGCAGGTGAGGTTGTTCCCGAGGATTAGCGTGTCCCGAGGACTTTCGAGCAGGGGCACGTTTGGAACAAACGGTCGTGGACCCCGAGCAACATTATAAGGGCTGTGGAGGATCTCTTTAAGAAACCGAAGGCGAAAAGACAGCAGACCTTCCTCCTTAGCAAGGATATTCTCGCCCTTTACGGTTGGTTCAGAGGAGCCAACGAAATAAATCCCCCTCGCAACCTTCAGCCTATTCGGACAATCGAGCAGGTCACAGTCGCTAGACCAGGTGCTGCCGCCATCCCAGGGCCGAGCACAGTCCGATCCGGTCGGCCGATGAGAGAGCCACCATCGTTCGATTCTAAGAGCTCCTCGGGTGGCTCCTTCGATGTGGGGCCACCAGCAACAAATGAGGATCTCGAGGACATGATAAGGCTCTTTTACCCGTCCCTTCGGCTCCAGATCGAAGGTTGGTCCCAAGTTTTATTCTTGTTTTTGGCATATGTCGAGCTTGTTTTGACTTGATTTTTGTTTTTATTGTTGCCTTGTAGATATGTCCTCCAGGCCTAAGCAGACAAGCACAGAGAAAGGCAAGCGCGTGGAGGTCAATAGGAAACACAAGCGGACACCCCGAGTAGAGCGCCCTTCACATCCCAGAAGGCAACCCCCAGCAGTCCAAGAACAGCAGCCCAAGGCTATGGGAGTTGGGGCCTCTTCTAGTGGAACTCCTGAGGCCGACGGGGCCTCAACTGATGCCCCCAGAAGGCAAGCTGAATATAGGAGGCACATCCTTGAGCGCCTCGAGGACACCATCCTTCAAGACGACATCCTCAGGAACCTCCGGAGTGAGGGCTACTAAGCTGTGTCCGAGGCAGTCTTTCGATCAACCGCCCTGGTAAGCACCTCGCCTTACAAACTTTCCCGATCAGCCGCCGTTAATTATTTATTGACTGACTTCATTTCCATAGACAAGTGCCTACGCCCACCTAGCCTATTCCATGGGGCAAAAAGAGGTCCACCATGCGAAGGAAAGGTGCAATAGGGCCGTCCTTAAACTTTGGGAAGCCGAGAAGGTGATCGGTGAGAAGAACACTGAGATAGATCAAATCAAGGATTCTCTGTCCGAAGCTGAGGAGGAGGCGAAGAATGCAAATGAGGAGCTCGAAGTCACCAATCTAGTGAAGGGCTGGCTCCTAGAGGAGAACCGCTGCCATGCATAAGAGCTCTCAAGCCGACTTGCTCAAACTATGGAGGAATTCAAGGAATCCTTAGCGTACACTGACCTCTACTACTTCGGTATGGTGGACCTGAAGGAAGTGTTGATCAGGCAGTACCCTGAGGCCATGAGTTTCAATTGGTCGATGCTGATGATGGAGCCTGGGGAAACGGCGGCCCCATAGGCGTCCGAGATCGTTGAGGTGGACGACGAGGACAATGGCGGCGAGCCGGGTGCCGGCGACGACAAGGAAGGCCAGGATGTCGAAGGACAGGGTGATGGTGGCAATGAGGATGACACTAGGGACAAAGCCCAGGCTTAATCGCCTCATTTGTTTGTTTTTGTTTGCTGTTTCTGAGGTCGGGAGATGCCCGGTTATTTGTACCTCCCAACTGTTTTGAAATAACATTTTCCTTTCTAAGATTGATCCTCGAATTTTGAAATTTCATTCCAAGTGATCATATTCTCGGATAAGCAAAATGCATCAAGTGAAGAGTTCCTCAGGAGAGTAGGTACCTCGGCTTAGGCTTGATTAGTTAACTTGGATCAAGTTAGGTGCTTCTCGGAAGAAGCTTTCTGTTGCTTGTTCTCTGATTCTCTTTCAACCTAAGTTCTGCCGACTTGTGATCTTGACGATCACCCGAGTTAATTAGAGAACATTGTGGCGATCTAGTTAGGTCACCCGTTTCTCGGTTGGGCAGAGCATAATAGCATGTGATAACCCTTGCCCTGTTGTAGCTCGGGACTTTATCTTGCTAAGCCGACTTGTGGGCGGTCTGCACGGGGTAGACGTGATTGGCTGGCTTTTGACTAGCTCCCTAACATGACTTGCGGTTGGGGCAATCCGTCTTCGGGTATTGTGCCTGGATAACCGAGCTGGAGTCGGAGTCACTCTGTTCAGGATTCAAGATTCCTTAAACACATAGTACTCAATGGAATAGTGTAGGAATTTTGTATTTCATTGATGTATGATATTTACAATCCAGTCATATTCAATAGGTCTAGTTACAAAGGCACGTAGCCAGAGGTCAAAAAGCGTTTCCAGCTGGTGTTAACAAAAGAATCTTTTTAGGTGCTCGGCGTTCCAAGGGTGGCCAAGCAAGTTGCCGTCGGTGTCGGACAACGTTTATGTTCCTAGCCGCACAATCCCGATGACTCTGTTAGGTCCGTCCTATTTTGGTCCGAAGGCTCCCAAACCGGGCTGTGGGATCGTGACTTTCTTCAGCAAGTCTCCAACTTTGAAACTTCTCGGTTGGACTCTCTTGTTATAATACAGAGCAACAACTTGGTTCCTGGCTGCATTGCAAATAACAGCTTGGTTTCTTTTCTCCTCAAGCAGGTCGAGTTCGGACATCATGGCTTCTACATTTCGGGCCTCCTCGAACTGTTCGATTCGATAACTTGGTAGACCAACTTCGGCAGGTATCCCTGTCGCCCAATAATAGCCCTATCGAAGGCATTTTTGGGCTAAAGACCGTCCCCTAGAATGGTTTCCGCAGATGCCTTCGTGAATTTCCTTCATCAAGTATAGGGCTTCGTTTGGCCCTACGCACCTAAGACATGGGGTCGTATAGCTGCGTCGATACAGTTTTTCCTCAATCATTGAATACCAGGCCGAGCTGTTGTAGATTTGACGTGCTTCTTCTTTGTCATCAGGCAATTCGACTGTGGTTAGGTATTGGATGATCGGTTCCATCCAGGCGGCCGTGGCCTCTTTGGCTACACTAAACACCATTCCAGCTATACTTGGCTCAGTCAGCCTTTCAATAGGGATATAAGTTAGGTCATCTCCACCTAAACCTGAAGCCAACCGAGCAAGGGCGTCTGCCTCGGAGTTCTCGTACCTCGGGATCTGCCTAAAATCACATGATTTAAATTGACCGAGCAGCAGTTTAGTTTGTTTCAAGTATGAGGCCATTGACTCCGTCCGAGCCTGGAAAACTCCAACCACTTGCTGGACGACCAGCATTGAGTCACTTTGGACAGTGAGACGTTCAATGCCGAGCTCTCTGGCGATCCGAAGTCCGACTAGGAGCGCTTAATACTTTGCTTCATTATTTGAGGCTTTAAAGTCAAACCTAAGGGCGTATGGTATCTTCTGACTGTCCGGGCTAATTAGTAGCAGTCCGGCACCTGAGCCGTCTGCACAAGATGACTCGTCCACGAAGAGTTTCCATTCTCGCTTCAGTTCAGGGCGGGGGTTGCTGCAGCAAAGAGCATCGTTTTCCATTTCGGGAGATTTCTCAACCAGAGGCATTCCTTGGTCGACGTCCGTAAATTCGACGATGAAGTCGGCCAGCGCCTGAGCTGTGATAGCAGTTCTCGGCACGAAATGCACATCATACTGATCAAGTTCAACTGACCACTTCATTATTCGACCTGATATCTCCGGGCTCTGTAAAACTTGCCAGAGCGAGAACTTGGTCAGTACTCTTACTGTGTGGCCTTGGTAATAAGGTCTCAATTTTCAAGCAGAAGTGACCAAGGCAGAGGCCAATTTCTTGAGCGACGTGTATCTCTCCTCAGTGCCTTGGAACGCATGGCTGGTGTAGTAGACCGAAAGTTGGGCACTATCTTCTTCACGGATCAGAACTGAGCTCACAGCCTTATTAGAAACAGCTAGGTATACGATCAACGTTTCCCCCGGTAAAGGTTTGGACAGGAGCGGGGGCGTGGCCAGGTATCTTTTTAGGTTCTGGAATGCTTCTTCGCATTCCCTGCTACACTCAAACCTCCTTTTAAGTGCCTTGAAAAAAGGATGGCACTTGTCGATAGCTCGGGAGACAAACCTAGACAAAGCCGCTACCATGCGGGTTAGCTTTTATACTTCTTTCATGGTCTAAGGAGAGTGCATGTCGATGACTGCCTGTGCTTTTGCCAGGTTGACTTCGATACCCTGTTGGTTTACTAAGAACTTGAGGAATTTGCTAGAGCTTACCCCGAATGCACACTTAGCTAGGTTAAGTTTCATCTCATATTCCCAGAGAATGTCGAAGCTTAGGAGGTCAACCGTGTGGTCGGGTGCTCAGACAGATTTGACCAGCATGTCGTCCACGTACACCTCCATTGTCTTGCCGATTAGCCGAGCAAACATCTTGTTTACAAGTAGCTGGTAAGTTGCTCTGGCATTCTTTAAACCGAAGGGCATTACTACATAACAGTAAAGCCCCTGGTTGGTGACAAAAGCTGTCTTCGCCTGGTCTTCCTAGGCCATCCGAATCTGATTGTATCTGGAATACGCGTCCATAAAGCTTAGGAGCTCATGCCCGGCTGTTGCGTCTATAAGCTGGTCTATTCGAGGCAATGGGAAGCAGTCTTTCAGACACGCCTTGTTCAGGTCGGTATAATCTATGCAGACCTGCCACTTCCCACTGGCCTTTTTGATGAGCACGATGTTCGCTAGCCACTCCGGATACTTCACTTCTCGGATAAACCTAGCCTTTAGGAGTTTCTGAACCTCCTCGTTTATGTCAGCATATCTCTCCGGATTGAAGGCTCTTCGTGTGGCGTACGGCACGGGCCCCACCTCAAGCCTCCATAAGACCCACCTTGCGGGGCCCTCGGACTTGTGGCTCTTATTGGTGAACCGTTCCCGTGCTGCCCACTCATCCGTATTGTCCCCTCTGGGGCCCTCTGGCCCCTCAGGGATTTCTTTCGCGTCCCTCGGGTTTGAACCTCAAACCTCCCTTAAGAGTTTCTTATTTCCATCTTGAGTAGCTTAATTGGTACTCGAGATGGAAATAAGAACCTCTTAAGGGAGGTTTGAGGTTCGAACCCGAGGGGCACGAAAGAAATCCCTAAGGGGACATAGGGCCCTAGAGGGGACAGTACAGATGAGTGGGCGGCACGGGGATGGTCTACCAATAAGAGCCACAAGTCCGGGAGCCCCACAAGGTGGGTCCTATGGAGGCTTGAGGGAGTACGCCCAGACCGTATGTCACAATAAAACGCGC
>CAMOHE010025043.1:0-13974 GCA_946598075.1 Artocarpus hirsutus
TTGGTTGATATATGTGTTATGAATACAGTTATAAACATCAAGAAAATTATATGATTATTTATGTGACTATAAATTTAGCATATAAGTGTTATATGCTTAGGGATAAAATTTATAGATAATAATCTAAATAGTCTGTAATAATTAATTAAAGTTTGGGATCTTTAATTAAATATTACAAGTGCGGTCCAATCTCATTTAGAATGAAATAGTCATTATGTGGACTATTAATGTAGAGACATTAGATTGGAGGTACTTTATATAATGAGATTATATAGGACTGGACTAGATAAATTATGAATCTCTAATAATCATCCATTACAAATAGAGTATTCAAATTTATCTCTAATAAACTTACTTTACATTTGTTTCCTTTCTTAGTTTTATATATATGTATATACGTGATTCATTCAAAGAAAGAAAAAAAAAAGGATGGGGAAAGTTAAAAAGTTACAACCCTGTAAAATATATCATTTCCTTATATGTGTGATATGGTGATTATTTTCATATTGAAAAGTCAATTGAAAAAAAAAACTAATTGCTTAGATATAAATAGGGAAAGATAACAGTTATCTCAAGAGTTTATTCATTCACATAACTTTTGCAAAATACTCAGAGAGAAAAACTGAGTTCTTCTCTGAAAAAAAAGGTCTGCTATCTCATGCGATGAGTACATAGCAGATTCAGAAAAGTGTGAGGAAAATTCATTCTTGTAGTTTGACGCCCACACGTCTTTCCATTAGTGTGGAGGCTTGGATTGGAAGATCGTGATGTCAAAGAGGAAAGCTAGGATACCCTGATAGTCTTCAAAATGTTTGCAAAATTCCTAAAGCTTTCTATTATTAATTAAAATTATATATCTATCCCGATGAACAAAATTTTTGAAAAATTTTTGTTTGTCAACGATCCGCCTCTTCCGTTGCGTTTCATATTTTAATTCCAACATTCTCTAATATGAGAGTCAAAACATCAAGTTGTTCCTATAAAGAAAGACCCATTTCTTGCAAGTCAATGGTAATGTCAAACCGATCTTCATTGTCTTGGACAAGTCGATCAATCGACAATCTCATTTATTTAAATGACTGCTGAAATGCAATCTAAGCTATTCCGTTATTCAAAGAATCTGATCTTTTCCTCCTCTTACGGGTTGATGAAGAAGAGGTTTGATCCACTGATTTTTATGATTCATCCGCAAACTCATCATTCTCCTCTTTGTTGACATTTGAACCATCTCATTTGGTGTGTCTGCTTCATTTCTGATTGCTCTGTCCTTCCCAAATATGAGAGCTAATCTCTCATAAAGTGGAAAATGTTTGTTCTTCTAACCTTAACATCTTTGTTTTGCTGCAAAAAATAATAAATAAGTAAAAATTGCAAGCATACATAGAGTTTAGCAGATAAAGAAAACAACAAATGCACACTTCTTGACATTATTTTATACCTCAATATAAGCCATCTATACTTCATTGTTGTCAACTTCTATACACTTGAGATCATTCCAAGAAAAGCCACTTCTACTCAACATGTCATAAATCCTTTTTAACATTCCAATCAGATTCTCAATATGTGGAGTAGCTTTCAATACAAAGTAGGGACATATATTACTCAACGCCTTTTCTATGTCATGTAATGTACCAGGTTTAAATGTATCGCTATCACAACGACAACCTTTGATAACAAAATCCTCAACTACAATTGGAGAGCTTTTTCCTAGGCTTTCACTTGTAGAAATTTGAGATTATACAACCCTTATTTAATGACGGTTTTTTAAAAACGGTTGTGGCAGGGGGAAAACTTCTAAGTTATGCTCCAAAATACGAAAACGGTCATGTTGGTGAAACGGACCAAAAATCTGTCATGTAAGCATGTTTTAAGAAAAATATTGTTATACATTAAGAATATTAATAATATATCATCAAAATTTTTATGATAATAATAATGCGTTAATGCTCATATTTTATAATTCTTAATAATATATTATTACTATTTGATAATAAGGATAATTAATAATAAAATAACTATTATCAATATATATAAAACATTTAAATAATTAAAAATTATTAATATAAATTAACTATTTGATAATAAGGATAATAAAAGTATTAGCAATATAACAGATATGTATAATATTATAAATATAGTAATAATAATAATTGATAGTAATAGTTAATAATAACAAAAACAATTAAATTAAAGCGGGCCTTGTAAGACGATTTATTGTAAAAACCGTCATGTAAGGATTTAGTTTACATGACAGTTTTTATTAAAAAACCGTCCTATAATTTTTTAATTATGAAAAATATTGTTATAAATTAAGAATATTAATAATATATCATCAAAATTTTTATGATAATAATAATACAACAACAACAACAATAATAGTAATAATAATACACTCTTATTACAAGTATTGATAGAATGATTATTATCAATATATTTAAAATATTAAAATATTAATATAAATAAACTATTTGATAATAAGGATAATAAAAGTATTAGCAATATAATATATATAATATTATAAATACAGTAATAATAATAATTGATAGTAATAATTACTCATAACAAAAACAGTTAAACTAATGGAGGGCTTACACGATAGTTTTTTGAAAAACTGTTGTGTAATCTTTGTTAGCTATGATGGTTTTTGAAAAAAATCATTGTGTACGGTTCATTCTTTTTATTTGTAAACAATGAGAAATAAAAAAAAGTAAGATGGCTACTTATAGTTATGTTAGGCTTTATTTGCTTAGAAATTAGAGACTACAGTATGAGAAATTAAAAGAAAAACTATGAAAACACAACAATCACAAACCCAATCAATATACCAAATAACATATACCAAATTAACACACTAACTGACATATATGATACCTACATACTAACCAAAATCATCAATAAATAACTTAGATTATAAAATGTAAACCAAACAACATTGTATCACAAAACTAATTAACTAAAAACTAAATCCTAAATAACTTAAAACCAAAACTAAATAATAAAATGCAAACTAGATAACTAAATGTAATGTCCCAAAATTGATTAAATGTTATTAATGTGTAAAATGGTGAATTAGTGTGCCGTAATGAATATTTTAAACTTAATTTGATCATTTTATGAAGTTTTTAGATTAAAGTTGTTTTGATGATTTTAATGATTTTTAATTACTCTTAATTATTTTTAATTGTTATTTGAACTTTTAAAACAAAACAATTTGATAAATACTAAACACGCCCCGTTTGAAAAACTGCGTGCTATACACAGTTTTGCTTCACTGGTTTTGCCTAACCTCCCCTTTATTTAATCCCTCTCACTTTCCCTTTCTCTCCTCATTCTCTCGTCTCTCTCCTCTCTCACTCTCAATTCTTTCTTCTCTCTCCCTTTACCGACACACTCTCCTTCTCTTTCTCACATTTTGATTCAAAAATTTGAACTCAAGCTTTGCTTCTCATCTAGATTGGAAGCAAGGGAACATGATTTAGCAGCCACAAGCTTGATTTAAAGCTTCGATTCGAGATTAGTTTCTAAATTTCAAAACTTTTTTCAAAATTTCAAATGTCATGGTATTTTGAAATCTAAGCTTTTCTAAGCATAGAAAATCTTCAATCTAGGTTAGAGGAACCTAGAATAATTAGAATACAAACTTTGTTTGATAAAAAATAGATTTAAATCAAAATTGTTCATTTTTCTCTATTTTTCTCTAATTTCAGAATTTTTCAAAATCTTTGTCCAAATCTTGTTTAAAATGGTTTAAAAGTGTTTTATGATGTTTCCCTATCATCTATTGATGTTACCCATGCCTGAGAATTGAGAAAAATAGGTTGAAATGGAGATTTCGGCTTAGGAGGCCAAATTCCCATGCTTGGAAAATTCTAGAATTTTTTCAGATTAGCAGGCCAAACTTCGTGTTTGGCAGGCCGGATTCAACGGGTTCGGCAGGCTAGATTCATTCGTCCGACAGGCCGAACCTGGAAAAGTTTGGCCGATCGAACCTACTTTTTTGATAGGCCAAACTGTACAGTTTGGCCTGCCAAACAAGGGGACCAGCAGGCCGACCAGGCATAGTAAAATTTTGTTATTTTTCACCTATTTTCATCATTTTAGGTAGGACTTCTACCCCTTCCTTGGTAGCCAGTTTTAAATGTTTTGGCCTCAAAAGAATTTTTAACAAAAATGTTTTCAATGATTGGTTGAAAATATATTTTTATTGATTGATTTTTATAAAAAGTAGAATTGAGGTGATTTTTCATAATGAACCTCATAATGAATGTAAATGATTATATTTGGTAAAAAGAGATTTTAATAATCATAGAAAGATATATATATTTATATTTAAAGACATGATGCCATATCAGAGATCGGGTCGTATAGAGTGCGACCTTAGGGGCAAGTCCTAAAACCCAGCTAGGCCATTATGGTGGTGTTATATATATAGTTTGCCCAAGAAAGAGAAAATAGTATTCTTTCTAGTCGACCAATAAACTATTTTGGTAAGCTAATCTTTTAATAAATTTTCATCCATTTATTTATTTATTCTAGTTCATCTTCTATATGTTTATTTGATTAATGAAATTTCTTTGAAAATTAAAATGATTTTAAAATATAGTCCTATTGAGCCTTTCGCTCATATTTTATTTGTTTTAAAAATCTTTTCCCTCTAGGTGGATATCAGCTTAGGATCGGAGAAGAGTCCATTGATCGGACTTGCGACCAATAGAAGATTTGGGTAGGTTGTAATACAAATAATTTAAGGCATGTATGATCTTAACTTTCTCTTTTATTTTGTACTATGGTTGTAATTTAATATTATATGTGTGCACAAGATGTGAGTCAGTGAGACCTATTCACGCCTCGCCTTCTATTTTATTATTTTATTATTATCTCTTTGTTGCTTATTTTGTTATCTTTATTTGTTCAAATATTATAATTGCTCACTTTAAATAAACAACTTTAAAATTTTCACATTTTGATTAATAAATTTCAATCCTAAAACCCAAGTTTTAACTAAATTTTCACTTAATTAACCTAATTAAACTGTCACGTCACCTCCCGTAGTCCGGGGCGTGACAAAATGATATCAGAGCTCAAGGTTATGAACATAAGGAATTGTGCACACATAGGTACGACTATGAAATACCACTGACAATCCAAATTTTGTTTTCAGAAGTGAGAGAATGGCACCTAGACAACGCTCGATAGCTTACGCCAATTTCGAAAATGATGAGGGCATGATGAGGGCTATATTTGCTGCATTTCGACAGATGGTAGCAAGGGCGAGACTGAATGATTCCTAGGCTAGTCATCGTCATTCGTATTTTAAGGATTTCTTACGTGTGTCTGTACCAACCTTCGATGGAACTGGTGACCCGCAAGTAGCAGAATATTGGCTAGATTTGATCGTGAAGCATTTGGATACACTTGAAGTGCTAGTGGAGTATCGCATGGAGTTTACAGCATATAAGTTTGAAGGTGGTGCCAATACCTAGTGGAAGCAAGCAAAACGCTTGGAGAATAATGGTAACATTGATTGGTATAGGCTTGAGGAGCTGTTCTATGACCAATACTTTCCGTAGGGGTACAGAGACTAGAAGGCGACAGAATTTTATAGGTTGCAGTAGGGTGATATGTCAGTTTAGGAGTACGAGGTAAAGTTCAATGAATTGGCCAGGTTTGCTCCCTCTATAGTGGCATCGAAACGCGAGAAGTGCATTAAGTTTCAGGAAGGACTTAAAGCCCCTATCAAATGGTAGGTGGTTGCCCTACGACTTAGGAACTTTGGAGAGCTTATGTCATCAACATATCAGTGGAAAATGATTACGTGTAGTATTGTAAGAATCGAGCCAAGATGTTAAGAGGACCACAGAGGAGCAACAGGAGAAGCACCAGTAGTCGAGCAACTCCAGGAAAGAACAAACAAGGTAGCGTGAACAGTGGTAGCAGCAGTTCATCCAGCAGCAGGCGCAGCAATCCCTATAGCTTCTATTGTCACTATTGCCAACAGCCGGAACACATTAAGAGGAATTGTCCAATCAGGAGTGCTTGCCTAGGATTTTGGACCGGAGAAGGAGCTAGTCGCCAGCCCCAGCCTCATACTCTACCTCAACCTCAATAGTACCCTCAGCTTCAGTTCCATTAGTTCTCTACTAAACAACTGCCATATTCAGCACAAGGACACCAACCGTAGAATTTCTAGCATAACGTCCCTCAGTACCCAGCGTCAAGTACAGCCAGTGTGCAGTCGCCATCATTGTAGTAGTATCGACCAACTAACCCAGGACCTAGCAATGTTGGTAGAGGTAAAGGGAAAGCTCTAACGCAAGTTCATACGATGACATCAGGGAGTTCAGATGCCCAAACCAGTAATACGGTTATTGATGGCACGATTATGGTTTCTCAATCTTTAGCACACGTGTTATTTGATACTGGTGCCACTCATTCTCATTTCAAGCTCTTGTATACATGCCTTGGGATTAGAGATAGAAGAGTCTGATGAACCCTTAGTTATAGCTTCACCCTTGGGGCTGGTGTGTGTGAATAGTATTTAAAAAGCTTGTACAATAAAGATTGGGGATGAGATTTTGAAAAGTGATTTAATTGCAATCCCCATGAGATCGTATGATATAATCCTAGGGATGGACTGGTTGTCTAGGTATAATGTAGTGGTAGACTGCTAACTTAGGAAAGTAACCCTAGTGTCCGATAGATGGACTACAATCACTTACCAGGGTGGTGGTGATCGGCTAATGAGTGAGCATCTCGTAAGGGCATGTCTCAGAGGGCAGAGGAACACTGCTTGCTATGTCTTCCTCATGAACCTTGAAGGAGAGTCTAGTGCTTTGAGAAGAAACGCAGCAAATTCAGTGGTAGATGAGTTTAAAGATGTCTTTCCCGACGAGTTGCCAAGATTACTACCGTATCGAGAGATTGAATTTAGTATTGAATTGCTTCCAGGAACAGCACCAATTTTCATAGCACCATATCAAATGATGCCGATAGAGATAAAAGAACTCAGAAAGCAGTTTCAAGAGCTTGCTGATAAGGGATACATCTAAAATAGTACATCACCGTGAGGAGCACCGGTTTTGTTTACAAAGAAGCATGATGGAAGCCTCAGGTTATGTAAAGATTATCGATAGTTGAATCCGGTCACGGTGAAGAACAAGTATCATTTGCCCAAGTTCGATGAGTTATTTGATTAGTTAGGAGGTTCGCGATATTTCTCAAAGATAGATTTAAGGTAAGGATATCATCAACTCAGGATTAAGGAAGAAGACATCCCCAAGACAGCTTTCAAGACCCAGAATGGACATTTTGAGTTTATGGTGATGCTGTTTGTATTGACGAACACTCTGGCAGCCTTTATGGATTTGATGAATAAGACATTCAGGCCTTATTTGGATCAGTTCATGATCGTGTTTATCGATGATATTTTAGTTTATTCTAAGACTTAGGAGGAGCATAACCATCATCTCAAGATCGTGCTTCAGACTCTACGAGAGCACCAGTTGTATACTAAGAAGGAAAAGTGTAAGTTTTGCTTGACAAAGGTCAAATTTCTAGGTCATGTCATCTCCGAGCATGGTATTTCAATGGATCCATCTAAGGTAGAAGTCATAGTGGAATGGGAACGACCAAGAAATGTGGCAGAAATTCATAGCTTCTTAGGACTTGTAAGGTATTATAGGAAGTTTGTAAAGGATTTCTCGAAGATAGCGACGCCGTTGACAAGATTGATCAGGAAGAATGTTAGATTCAAGTGGGATGAAAAATGTGAGCTCGTGTTTCAAGAATTGAAGAATCTGTTGACCTTAGCTCTAAAATTGATCATTCCCAACAACTATGAGTCCTACGAAGTTTATACAGATGCCTCAGGACGCAAGCTTGGATATGTGTTGATGCAACATGGACGCGTGGTAGCGTACGGATTGAGACAGCTACGACCCCACCAGCGAAATTACCCAACTCATGATTTAGAGCTCATGACAATGATTCATGCGCTGAAGATCTAGAGATGTTATTTGTATGGGGTGACATTTTAGGTTTTCTCCGACCACAAGAGTTTGAAGTATTTGTTTACTCAAAGGGATTTGAACTTGAGGTAGCAAAGGTGGATGGAATACATGGAGGATTATGATTTCACGCTGTAGTACCATCCTGGAAAAGCTAAAGTAGTCACGGATGCGCTCAGTCAAAAGTCTTCAGGGATACTTGCATGTTTGGCTCTTAAAGATTAAAAAAGAAATGCAACAGTAAGTGAGTTTAGGTTACAGTATCATGAAGACTACGATCATGATACAGTGTATCACATGGAGACAACTCCAACTCTTGTTTAGATGGTGAAGTAGAATTAGTGGCGAGACCAGCATCTTTAGGGAATTTGGACAGGAATTCAAAACGGAGAGCAGTTTGAAGAATGGATAATACATGCAGATGGATCGTTGTACTTCAGGGAGCACCTAGCAGTACTAGCAATCGCGGAAGTAACAAAGGCTACTATGGACAAAGCCCACAAGTCTCAGTTTGCCATTCATCTGGGGAGTACGAAGATGTATCGTGATTTGAAGAGGCAATATTGGTGGAGAGGTATAAAGAAGGATATCCGGGAATACGTGGCCAAATGTACGACTTGTCTTCAGGTAAAAGCCAAGCATTAGAACCCAACAGGTCAGCTTCAGCCACTTCCTATTCCAAGGTGGAAATGGGAACATATCACGATGGATTTTCTTACCGGATTGCCAAGGACAGAGCAAAGACATGATGCGATTTGGGTTGTGGTCGACAAGTTAATGAAGTCAGCTCATTTTATTCCGTTCAGGTCGACTTGTTAGAGGAGAGTTCTCGGGGAATTGTATATGCAGAACATAGTAAGATTGCACGGAGTTCCTTTATCCATCACATCTAATAGAGACACCAGATTCAATGCCAAGTACTAAAGGAGCTTTTAGGAGGCTTTAGGTACAGATTTGAACTTCAGCATGGCATTTCATCCTTAGATCGATGGGTAGTTTGAATGGGTTATTCAGATCCTCGAAGACATGTTACATGCTTATGCGTTAGACTACGGCGAAAACTAGAAGAAGTACTTGCATCTGGCAGAGTTTGCATACAACAATAGTTATCAATCGAGTATTGGCATGGCACCATTCGAAGCACTATATGGACGACCGTGTCGGTCACCGGTGTGTTGGGCCGAACCGAAAGATAGGGTTATTCTTGGGCCAGATGAGATTCACGATAACAACAAGAATATCGTCGTAATTCGAGATCGATTAAAAGCAGCTCAGAGTCGACAGAAGAGTTACGCGGATAGAAGATGACGACCCTAAGAATTCGAGGTAGGAGACTTTGTTCTCTTGAAGGTATCGCCTCGCAAAGGCATCTCGCGATTTAGAGTAAGTGGAAACTTGCACCAAGATATGTTGGACCGTTCAAGATTACCCAATGTGTTGGTGTGATTGCTTATTGACTCAACCTTCATCTAGAACTTTTACATGTTCACGACGTATTCTATCTGTCGATGCTTCGAAAGTGTCCGCCTGAGTAAGACAAGATCGTCTCATTCCAAGACGTACAGATTTAGGAGGACACGACGTATGAAGAAGTACCGATCTAGATCATCGATCGTAAAGTGATCAGTTTGTGCCGTCGTGAGATCCCATTAGTTAAGGTCATGTGGTAGCATCACGGGATTGATGAAGCCACTTGGGAGTCAGAGTCGAATATGTGGGAGTTGTGTCCGCATTTGTTTTGTTTTTGAGTTGATTTGTAAATTTCGAGGGCGAAATTTCTTTTTAGGGCTGGAGAGTTGTAACGTTCTGAAATTGATTAAATGTTATTAATGTGTAAAATGGTGAATTAATGTGCCGTAATGAATATTTTAAACTTAATTTGGTCATTTTGTGAAGTTTTTAGATTAAAGTTGTTTTTGATAATTTTAATGATTTTTAATTACTCTTAATTATTTTTAATTGTTATTTGAACTTTAAAACAAAACAATTTGACAAATATCAAACACGTCCTGTTTGAAAAACCACGTGCTATATACGGTTTTGCTTCACTGGTTTTGCCTAACCTCTCCTTTATTTAATCCCTGTCACTTTCCCTTTCTCTCCTCAGTCTTTTGTCTCTCTCCTCTCTCACTCTTAATTCTCTTTTCTCTCTCCCTCTACTGACACACTCTCTCTCTCTTTCTCACATTTTGATTCAAAAATTTGAACTCAAGCTTTGCTTCTTAGCTAGATTGGGAGCTAGGGAACATGATTTAGCAGCCACAAGCTTGATTTAAAGGTTCGATTCGAGGTTAGTTCCTAAATTTCAAAACTTTTTTTCAATTTTTCAAATTTCTTAATATTTTGAAATTTAAGCTTTTCTAAGCTTAGAAAATCTTTAATCTAGGTTAGACGAACTTAGAATAACTAGAATACAAACTTTGTTTGATAAAAAATAGATTTAAATCAAAATTTTCATTTTTCTCTATTTTTCTCAAATTTTGGGATTTTTCAAAATCTTTGTCCAAATCTTGTTTAAATTGGTTTTAAAGTGTTTTATGATGTTTCCCTATCATCTATTGATGTTACCCATGCCTGAGAATTAAGAAAAATAGGTTGAAATGAAGATTTGGGCTCAGGAGGCTAAATTCCCGTGCCTGAAAAATTTTAGAATTTTTTTAGATTGGCAAGCCAAACTTCATGTTCGGCAGGCCAGATTTAAAGGGTTCAGTAGGCCAGATTCATCCGTCTGGCAGGCCAAACCTAGAAAAGTTCAACCGACCGGACCTATTTTTCTGGCAGGTTGAACTATACAGTTTGGCCAGCCGAACCAGGGGACCAGCAGGCCACTGGATATGGTGAAATTTCATTATTTTTCACCCGTTTTCATCATTTTGAATCCTGATTTAGATTTTACAACATAGTATAAATTTATAAACCCAAATGGCACACTAGGACACCATGAGATGATTCAGTAACATAGAATATCTCACGCTAGATACTAATAGACCTAGTTTTCATTTAAGGTTGTACGTGAATCCGCGGAGCTAACGTATAGCGGACTGAGATTTCGGTGTGGGACACCGACACAAGTATTGAGGTAAGACTTCTACCCTTTCCTTGGTAGCCAGTTTTAAATGTTTTGGTCTCAAAAGAATTTTTAACAAAAATGTTTTAAATGATTGGTTGAAAATATATTTTTATTTACTGACTTTTATAAACAGTAGAATTAGGGTGATTTTTCATAATAAACCTCATAATGAATGTAAATGATTATATTTGGTAAAAAGAGATTTTAATAATCATAGAAAGATATATATATATATTTATATTTAAGGGCATGATGCCATAACAAAGATCAGGTCGTGTAGAGTGCAACCTTGAGGGCAAGTCCCGAAACCTAATTGGGCCACTATAGTGGTGTAATATATATGGTTTGCCCAGGAAAGAGAAAATGGTATTCTTTTTGGTCGACCAATAAACTGTTTTGGTAAGATAATCTTTTAATAAATTTCCATCCATTTATCTATTTATTCTAGTTCATCTTCTATATGTTTATTTGATTAATGAAATTTCTTTGAAAATTAAAATGTTTTAAAAATATAGTCCTACTGAGTCTTTCGCTCATATTTTATTTGTTTTAAAAATCTTTTCCCTCTAGGTGAATATCAGCTTAGGATTGGAGAAGAGTCCGTTGATCGGACTTGCGACTAGTAGAAGATTTGGGTAGGTTGTAATACAAATAATTCAAGGCATGTATAATCTTAACTTTTTTTTTTTATTTTGGACTGTGGTTATAATTTAATATTGTTAGTACTATGTGTGTGCACAAGATGTAGGTCAGTGGGACCCATTCTTGCCTCACCTTCTATTTTATTATTTTATTATTTTCTCCTTATTGCTTATTTTGTTATCTTTATTTGTTCGAATATTATAATTGCTCGGTTTAAATAAACGGCTTTAAAATTTTTCACATTTTTATTAATAAATTTCAATCCTAAAACCCAAGTTTTAACTAAATCTTCACTTAATTATTCTATTAAACTGCCACGTCACCTCCCGTACTCCGAGACATGACACTAAAAACATGAGTTAAATAAGTAAGCAATAAATAATAATGGTGGTGACGATCACAACCATGACAACGATAATGATGATAATAATGATGATGACGACGACGATGTTGATGACGATGCCAACGATGATGATGATGATAGTAAACTAACAATATACCAACCAGTTCAACAGTGGTGATGCGAGCGTACGACGGAGAACGCGACAGGTTACATGAGAGACAGAGATGCAAATGACAAGCTATGCGAACTAAAGGATGGAGATGGGCGGTGCGAGGTACAAGATGACAATAAAGAGTGCAAGGGAGAATGAGAGAAAGAGACAAGGAAAGAAAGAAAAAGGAAGAAAGGAGGAGCGACGGTGATGACGTTGACGGAAGAAGATTGATGTGTGGACAGTAATGAGGGGGTGTTGGTTGGTGGTCATGGGGGGTAATGGTTTAAGAGAGAACGAGTGTAGGCTTAATAATATAGTTGCAAATGTTGTTGGACTACACTAACTTTACAGGGTAATAGAAATGGAAAAATAGGTCCAAAATCTATTTGCTACAAGTAAAAAAAGTGGAGTATATCTATTATTTATTGTTGTTTATAAAAATGTTTAAATCCACTATTTACTTCAATTATAAACTATAAAAATGTTTTTCACTTAAATCTTCAAAATTTTTATGCGTTATAAATATATTTTCTTTTATTTGGCTTTATAATGTAGTTGCAAATTTTGCTTGGTATATGTTAAACTTTAAAAGGAAATTTTCTTAAATGCCATATTTTGAAACTTGTCATCTTTTTTTATATTTTTTATAAACGTTACTCATGTTTGAAATCTATTATGCCACTAAAAAATATTATGGTGCATGAAAGAGAAAGAGAAAGAGAGAGTGTTATGATTTGTCTATTTGATTTAGTTGAGAAAAAAAATTAAACAACTCACATTATTAATTTCAAGAACCAATATTGTTTAAGGAAAATTTTCATTTCAAATCAATTAAAATACATACTCAAATATAGTTGTAAATGACCACCCATTACAATGAGATTTGACACCAGACATTTGGGTAAATCTACCAATGAAAATAGATAAAGTAGAGAGGCAAACCATATTTGTTGAAACCCAATAGGAAATACCCACTCGACACCAAAATTAAGGAAGACCAAAAGTTGTTATAATTACTTATCACATTTGATGGATAAAACCAGTTGATCGAGACCAAAACCCAAATACTATGGACACAGATGACACGGTATAGAAATAAATCTAGTCAAATACCAACACATACACCACCGATAACTAACTTAAATGATGTGACATACAAGTAAAATCAAAAGGTTGGAAAATCACCTCTATTATTACGAAATATGGACAAATTATAGTGAAAATGGCATTGCCTTTATTACAAACAAAATACATGACTAAACTAAAACAGAAATAAAGCCACGATTTAAGAAGCATGCCTACTGCCACAACTATCAAACCATATTTGCTTGATGAAAAGGCCGAGGAGTTCAAACCACAAGCCATTTGCCCCACACTAGACATCCTCAAGGTACGATCCTCCATGGTAAACACTAAAATTGAGCGCCGTCCCTAACCCCAGGTCAAAGAATCGATAGCTAGCCCAAGGCCAGCGCCAATCTTTGGCCATATAGGAGAAGAGGGGGTGACATAGTGGACAACAAAACCCTAAGAGAGGGAGGGGGAGGGAGAGAGAGAGATAACTTTTTAGTGAAAGATAAATTTTCAAGGAAAACATTGTAAAAAAAAAAAAAGAGAAGGAAAAATTAAAATATTTATCTACGTTCAAAAGCTAATATGATTGGTGGCAAAGCAAAACGTTCTTTTTATGTGTTGCATATACAAACACATCTTTTAAAAAATAACATAATATGTAATTTTCTCCCTTTTTTGGTTAAAT
>CAMOHE010025044.1:0-40157 GCA_946598075.1 Artocarpus hirsutus
ATTTTAGATTAAAATTGCAACAGACGTGAAAACTATAAGTTTTTACATTTTATCTCTGTTGTTATCTAAATGTGTATTTTCTCGTCTTCCGAATGAAATAAAATTGTTTGTTATCTAAATGTGTATTTTCTCGTCTTCTGAATGAACTAAGCTTGTAATACAGTTTATAATTCACTTTTTAGAGTTTAGAATCCTACAACTTATGAACACCTAGTAGTATAATTTATTTTTACACTATTCAAAGTTTTAAGTTTCAAATATCAGTATATTTAAAAGTCAAAATTTAAGGTTTTACTTTTTTTTTTTTTTTTTGAAGGGGTTTTACTATTGTTTTAAAGGTATATAGATAAAGCAATTAAAATTCTAACTACTAAAAAAGAGGTCTTTTTGTGGAGGCTTAAGTGTTAGAAGCCTGGAGGCTTAGAAGGCAGCTCAAAATAGCTCTGGCCATGTGTATACACACACACACACGAATGTACGTATGTATGGGTTAATTACATAACTATATCTTATAGTTTTTATTATTTTTCAAATTGTCTTTCTGTTTTTATAAACTTAAAGGTATTCTATAAATTTGAAAAACTTAAGTTAATTTTATCCTCGTAGATTTTTTCGATTGAAAAAATATGAAGATAAGATAAAAGTACTCTTAATTAAACTAATTTGTTTATAAAATATATGTTTTTTCTAAAAAAAATTTAAAAATATTTTAATATTTAAAAGATTTTTTTTTATTTTTGATGTCTTGTTTTAAGATTTTTTATGTTTTTAACATATAAAATATTTGTTATAACTATTTAAAGTTAGTCATGTTATTTTGTCTAATTTTTTATATTCATAGAAATAAAATTGAAATAAATTTTTAAAATTTAAAAAATATTTTTACCGTTTCTAAACACAGAAGAATCAAATTGAGAAATAATTAAAATTAAAATGTACAATTATATAATTAATCTTGTTTAAATGGAATAAAAATTTATAACCATCATGGCTAAAAGGAAAAAACTAGATCCCTATATATGTACTCCTATGTAATCTATATAATGTATATGTATGTAAATGAGAAACAACTAGCTTATTGTTCATCAAATTAATCATAGACTCACGGAAAAACTGCAGCATCTTCTACTGAAGGATGAGTCAGAAGGACGGCTTCTAGTTCAGCAGGAGCTACCTACAATATAAAATTGACACACACACACACACACATATATATATCTATGTAAATGTATTTAAATTGGAGAGTTTTGACTAAATTTAAGAATGTATATAATATAGGTTAATTACATAACTATACTTGCTAGTTTTAATTATTTTTTAATTTATCTTTTTGTTTTAAAAACTAAAAAAGTATATTTTGAATTCAAAAAACTTGTTTCAATCTTATCTTTCACAGACTTTTTGGACAAAAAATACAAAGATAAGACAAACGTACATTTAAAGAGACCGAGTTTACTTTTAAAATATATTTTTATTCTTGATAAAATTTTTAAAAAATATTTTAACATTTAAAAAATCATAAAACTTAAAAACTTCTTCTTGAAATTTGATGTTTTGTTTTAGGAGTTTTTATGTTTTTATTTCCATGAGATATTTTTCATAACTGTTTAAAAGTAATTATGTCGTTTTGTCAAATTTTTTTCATTTATGGAGATAAAATTGAAACAAATTTTTTAAACTTAAACATCTTCTTTCTTTTTTCATTACCTTCCTCGTATATGGATATTTTTATAGTTTTTAAAAATAGATGTAAAAAATGGTTGAAACAATGAGATAGAATTACCTAATTAATCCAATATAATATAGCTTTGCTTGATCATTTTTCACTCACACCGGACGGTTAATACACGAGAACACAACAATTGGAGGAAGCTTTAATAAATTAAAGAGAGAAAATGGGAGATCTTACTTGGAAACCTTTGTACTTGATCATTTCCTTGATCCGGTCGACAATAAATATATCTCCATCGTCATCTATGTAGCCAATGTCACCGGTGTGGAGCCAACCTTCCTTGTCTATAGCTCGTTTAGTCTCCTCTTTTTTCTTGTAGTAACCTGATCATAAGTTTGTCCTTTATATCTTTAGGTATGTAGTAAAAATAATAACAAAAATACAACTTTGCGGTCTTATTCTGTAGGAGAGAGAAACTTGGGAGGAAAAGAGACGTAAATAACTGATGAGTAAAAAGAATGAAGAAGGATAAAAAGGTCCTTTCACTTAGGGTGTTTGGTATTAGCCAACAAATACTTTTCTTGTTTAGTATAAAGATTTCAACGTTTAAGCAAAGAAAAGAATTATTTCTTATTGATAAAATACAAGAATGTGGAACATACAAAATCAATGGACAAATAGAGCACATGGACCCTTACACGGAGGAGTTTAAAAAAATATATTCATAAATTTACAATTTTAACATTTATTAGTTTGATTCCTTCAATAGCAAGGTAAGTTGACATATTAATCAGATCACTTTCATTCATGAATTCCTCCAAAATATTAGAAGAGACATTATTTTTGTTCTTTTAAGATTTTCAATCTTTCAGAGACAATGTTAAGTATCACACACTAAAAATCTTGCACAATCCCCATATTCTTGTTTTTTTTTTTTTTTTTCTTTTTTCATTTTTTCTCTTGTGTCAAATAAATATGTACCATTCACTTAATACAAGTGAATCAACAAGTTTATAAAAGTCTGTCTCGTTCTTTAATATTTTGATTTACTCAAGAAATATCTTTAGCCTAATCGAATCAATGTACCCTAAGAATTTATCTTTTATTTTCATGCATTGTTACGTTTACGCTACATCAGTCATACAGTTCGCTAAGTTTCAACCTCTATATCTTTTTAGTTTTTACCTTGCATCACACACTGGCTTCTAACACAGATTTCACCGGGAGTGTTCTTGGGAAAAGAGCGACCAGTATCAGGATCAATGAACTTGACTTCCAAATTTGGAAGAATGAAGCCCACAGAGTTCTTCTTGGCTTTGCTATAATTTTCTAGATCATCATGAGTGAGAGTTATGCAGCTATGCTCCGTCAGTCCATATGCCTAAAATCATCACCAACATATCCACTTATAATTAATTAGCAAAAAAAGAATTAACTGAATGTGCTTATAATTACTTGAAAACAGAAAAAGTTGCTAAGAGTCATAATATTCATTAAGAATACAAGTTTAAAAAAAAAACACAAACAAACAAACAAACTCGAATGAATGACTTCCGCTTATTTTTGTTTCAAAACATTTCCTCCAACATTTTTTGTTTTCAGTAATTCCAAACTCAATTAGCAAGAAATTTAAAAAAGAATGCCTTTAAACACGAATTAAATGTCCAAAAGAGTTTTAAATTATTAGGAAAAAGGAGTTAACATCACAAAAGCCGCTGTTAGTGTGTTTTTCTAGACTTAAAACACAAATAACTTGGATTAAATCGATATTATGATATCATTTAAAACACAAATTATATCCCTCGTGTTATACATAAGCTAGAACTCGAGTTATTACAAAAAGAGTCTAAACAAATAATCAATGTATAATATCAACTCAAATGTACAAAAATTAATCAACAATTAAAGTGTGTTTGTGGAATTTGAAGTTAAGCATCATTTGCTCTAATGATCCGATATTATTAAACTTGTTCCAAAATTTTGTTTTAGAACATTATCTAACATATCATATAATTGATAAATAATGTTTTTAGCAAAATATATATAGTTGATAAATAATCTAGTGTACTTGTCACCTCTTGGACATGGATGGTAGGGAACTTGGCCTCAAAAGCCCCGAGGAGAGGCGGCGCAAGAGGAGCAGCAGCGCTCATAACGGCCTGGAGTTTGAGCTTGCTAAGATCAAACTCGTTGACTATCGGATTATTGACCATGTCGGAGATAATCGGCGGAACAATTGGCGCAAAATTGACCTCATGTGTAATCAACGCGTTGAGGTACGTTCGAACTTCATATCTCCCCATGACCACCACCTTGCCCTTGTTCCTTAGCGTGGCGCAACATATCCCGGTGATGCCGTAGATGTGGAAGAAGGGCATTAGCCCTAGCACCGTGACTTGGCCAACTAGCTCGGGCTTCACCGTGAAGAGTGTGGAGCAAAGGTTGGCCACAAGGTTTTTGTGGCTCAACATGACGCCCTTGGACACACCTGTGGTGCCTGATGAGAAAGGAAGTGCACACAAATCTGTTTGAAGGACTTGCTCTTTTGTAGCGTTTTTTGTTCCCGCTCGGTCCCCAGCTTCGAGCAGCTTTCGCCAGTTGATTGCTCCTTCTATTGGCTCCTCGTCCATTGTGATCACTGGTAGTCCTAAGCCTTTTACCTGCTCCATATCACAAAGCTTAGAATAATCCCTTATGATATATAAAGAGATGTGTGCAAAAATGGTCTCTTTTGGGGGAAAAAAAAAATAAGAATCAAGAATCCACGTGATTGAAAATGGTATACTAAACATACGTGTGTGAACTAATAATTCATTAAAAATGATTATAAACAAAAATCGATAATTTGTTAAAAATTAATCAAAAATTTACAAAAGTCAAATACTTTTTATTAAAAAAAATTATAAAGGGTAATCCAAAATGATCATTTTACCTTCTCCTGATTTAGGGAATTTGTGACAATCAGCTTTGCATCAGCATCCTTAACCTGCTTTGCAATTTCTGAAGCAAGGGCTTGTGGGTTTGAGCCAGAAAACACTCCACCAGCAGACATTATCCCAAGAGCCACAATGGCATATTCAGCCAAATTAGGGAGCACAACAATCACAACATGCCCTTTCCTTAGGCCAAGTGACCTTAAGGCCGTGCCAAACCTCCTTGTGTCATTGGCAACCTCACCATGTGTGTATTCTTTCCCCGTCACGGCCTCCACGAACGCCACTTTGTCCGCGTAGAGTTCGGAACCTCCGAGCACAAACTCTGGCAATGTGACGTTGTCCGGCACTTGGACAGGCGGATACCGGCTGTGAAAAATGTGTTCGTGATCATTTCGTGATGGATTTAGTGGACGGCTAATTTCCATAGTTTGTGGTAGACAAGGTTAAGTTGGGGGGATTGAATACGTTCATTTTAACGGGAGACTTATAAGGTGTTTTGAGGCCATGAGGGTGATAAGTTAGTAAGAAATGAAATTGTTATGTAACAAAAGTTGGTTGAATCATGGAAATTATTCTTTCTACAATTAGCTCAGTGACCAGTTAACTTTAGGTGATGTGGAAGAAATATATATTTGAACCTTAAAACCTATTAGGGAACATTAGATATTTCAATGCTATGCATGTGAGCCAAGAACTTTGTCCTCTATATATATATATATATATATATATAGACGCATTGCAGATCAGGCGAGTCCATTTGCATATAATATGACATCACTTCACTGTACAAGTTCATTGTGTTATAACTTTAAATTTATGATAGGTTGTTGAAGTTCTTATCCCTCAAGAAATAGTCCCTTTATCAAAAGTTATACTACATTTAGTCTTTGAAATAAAAAGTGTATCAAAGCCAGCTTTTTGTTAAATGAACAACGTATAAAAATGTTAAATATCAGTGACTTAGAGCTGCCATTTTTACAATGTTTTTAGGTCTTGGATCATATACTTGACTCGATTTGCGACCTACTTGTAAAAACCTAAAGTCCCATTTTTATTCTGGAGTTTCACTCATTCCTCTTTACATTCTTTTATCCCCAAATTTTGAGCTATAGCTTTGCTGCATAAGAGAGATTAGAGAATATGTTGGGGCACTCTCGAATAATTGGAAAGGGTCTGCCACTACACATTGCATAAATTTGCCATAACGAACATAGGTATAAGAGTGTTTAAAAAATGTGTTAATTTGTCCAAAACGCCCAATTCAAATTAAAACAAATCAATCCGATGGTTTTTGTTTAAATTTTGGCCAGTTTGGGTATTTTTACACAAATATTTTATATGGTTTGGTTGATGATTTGAATTTTGCAAACCATCCAAATTGCTTATCTAAACCACTCATCCAAATTGTCCACTAAACCACCCTATTATATAATTTTTATTTTTAAAAAATTTTTATATAAGAAATTCTATTGTTTTTGTTATATACATTATTTTTCATTGGTCATTACAAAAAGTTCTACACATATAAGATATAGCTTGTCACACTCTATAGTTACACTTTCTCCTAGTCACTCATCATCAGCATTCAAAAAATAAAATCAAATTCAAAAACCAAGATATGCAACTAGGAATAACTCATAGAATGGAACCCTAGCTTCCCCCCCTCCAGGACTAACGTCTTCCTTCTACACCGGTGTTGGCCTACTCACCACTCCAGTACTATCATGTTGTCTCTCTCCACTACTGGCCCAACTAACCACGGCATCAATAATGGATATTAGTAGGATGAGAGATTCATCGACATAAGTGAAAGCTTCAACTCAAGTTTAAAATTTAATTGTATTATCTTATATTATTTAGTTGTATTTTTTACCTTTTAGTTTGGTTGTTGGTGAACTTTGATATGTGTTATTATAACTTTTTAGTTTGGTTTTTTGGTTTGTGTTAAAACTTTAAAGAGTATACTTTTAGACATTTTATACTTTGTTAAATATTAATTTCTTTTTAATCTTAAGCACTAACTGCTCAAATCAAACCGTCTAAACTACTTATGCATGGTTTCATTTGGTTTGGTTTTGTAAAAATAAGTCAAACCGTCCAAGCCGCCTAAAAATAAAATTTATTTTTGGTTTAATCAATGATTTAAAAAAAAAAAAGCCATGCAAATCGCTCGCAAACACTCCTATCTAGGCCAACGTCATTGGGCCCTATTTAAACGAACATTTGACACCTTTATTTCTATAAGGCCCAACAAGACATGACAAATAAAGCAAATAAATTACGTGGTATACCACTTTTTATTACAATTATTGTGCTCTATCATTTTTTTTCCTCTCGTTTTGATCATATTATGTCTCCTGATTAAAAGGACTAAAATAACCTTTGATAACATATATTTGCCTAACTCTAACTCAAAATACTTAGGAATAATATTATTTTTTTATATTCATTAGAAGCATATGTTTTAAACTTTCTCATAGTGGTTAAATTGAAAAACAATACCACGTAACTAAACTTCTTAAAATGAACCAACAGAAGTGCATGCATGTTAAGACTGAACTGCAAAAAACTAATTGTGGGTTGTGACTACCACCATCAAATTTAATTGGACCGGCTTAGGCGCGACATGTTTAATATACGATAAAAATTACACAATGTGACCTTTTTTAAAAAAGTGAATTAAAATCTATCTTCATTTCACAAATATCATTTATATGTTTCTTTTTTTGAATTACATGTATTAAGAATCCAAAAGTACCTTGTAAGTAGACTTTATCTGGTATTTGGTTTTTTTAACAAATTTTCTTATTTTTCTCATAGTTGAGTCGTTGAAAAAATTTGATATTAGAAAAATATAGATATACTTAATTAATTATAATATAACTTAAAAAAACATTATTGTTTATATTATCAATCCATAATGTGGGGACAACCTCAATAGGAAGCATCATTATCACTTGAAGTCTTAAAAAAATGAAATGAATGTCATTGAGTATCACTATCATTAGTATCATTAGCTCAATGATATAATAATTATATAACCTATAAGATATACAAAAAGACTTAATAAATGCTATATAATTAATTTAATTACATATCACAAAAAAAACTAGAAATATCATTCACTTGAAGTCTTAAAATATGAATATTATTGCGTATCATTAACTTAATAATATATCAATTATATAACCAGTAAGACACATAAAAAGACTTAATAATACTATATCATTAATTTAATTACAATACCGTAATTTCAATTTGTTAGTAAATCTAACTTCTTGTTAAAAAAATTTCATCTTTTTAGGAAATTTTAAAATCGTTATTTTAGATACAACTTTAAATTTAAGCAACAAACATCCTAATTCTAAGGATTTTTTTAAATATAATGATATCATGATCCGATTAAAATCTTAAATACATATATTATCGTTGTTTTTAAAAAAATTAAAACTAAAAACATCATTATTAAATTCATTAATGTCTTTATATATATACATTGAGACATATAAAAAATATTTATTAACTACAGATATATTTTAATTTTATAAATAAAAAAGAATCACATGTCTCATTAATCTTAATATACAAGCCAGAAGAAACACAATCGAACACCATTGGGCCCGATTTGAACAGCCCGGTTGGTTTGACGCTCGTATTTCTAACTAACTGAGTTATCATATTCAAGAAACAACATTTTTTCACAAAGCAATTGGAAAAATAATTTCTCCAAGTCTGCTAAGAATTGAATCAGGGTCTGAAAATTCAAAATCCTAGTTGTGTGTGTGTGTGTGTGTGTGTGTGTGTGTGTGTGTGTGTGTTTCAAAGTACAAACAATCTTTAAAAGTGACTTCACTCCCTTTGACGTAACGCAATATCTAGTGATGACCTATTGTACTAGATTTGCTCCTGAATACAACAATCAATGATACCATTTACATGGGACCAAACCAAAGGACCCGGATTTACCAAAAGAAAAAAACAATTAGAGGACACGTGGGACCACTAATCTTGAACTCCTAATTAACTAGAAAGGGATTAAACAGAGTAATTGGCATACTCTAATATGTACCAATATACTGCCAATCAATCAACATGAACTCTGCTACACATGTTGCCAAAGCAGAGAAAGAAAGGTCACAAAGCAAGCTAGTAATATCAAAATTAAGGATAAATTTTATAAATTCTCCTCGAACTATATTATTTGTGTCAAATGTCTTTCAAACATCAAAACGTATCTGTTTCACCTCGACACAAGATTTGTCTTCAACTTTCCTCTCTCTGTTGGATACGCCCTCAAAATCCAAGAACCCACTAGAGAGATGTCCACTGAACAATACCAAAGGACATAATATTGCTGCTTAACAGTCTTCCCAAGTAACTTTTTTTTTTTTTTTTTTTTTTTTTGGAGTTTGGCAATATTATCATCCCTTCACTGAATCCAGCAAAGCCTTACATGAAAACGGAACGTCATCTTTGGTCTCTATATCATTTAAATTTCTTTTTCTCTGTCACTTTTTGTTCTCCTATTTGGTAGTTTTCTGACCACATTCACTGCTACATAAAGTTATTACATGTGGCCACCTGGCCACATTTATTATTCTGGACAATACTTTGTACCGGTTACAATTGAATATTTTAATTTAAATATTTTAACATATAAAAATTTTATATTCTAGCAAATATTTACTTGCCCTAAAAACGTTATGTTTGAACCAACTTATCAAATACCTACTTAGGCTAAATGGGTATTTCCCTGATTCCCATAGAAGAATCTGATTTTCATAATAAGCATATTTTCAAGTGTCGAAACTCTAAACAGTTAGTGGGTTTCAACGTCTATCCCTAATATTCCAAAAGGGACATTCTCAAAATAAATTAGTAGTTAAAGTTGCAAAATATTAACACCTTGCTGCTAAGTGGTCCATGTCAGATTTATCATTTTTCTTCTTAGCCTTGTTCCTGCAAATGAGTTAATTACCAGCTGGCAATTGAGATATTGCTTGAGAAGTGGTTTATGCATGGTTGACTTTAGAGAATACCTAACAAGTTCTTTAGACAGCTTACTTCTAAGTTTTGATCAGAACCTAAAGCGCATTGAAATAAAAACGTGTTCCTGCATTTTGACTTTCTAGACTTTTATCTTAAAATATAAATTATATATTTAGTGGGTGTTTGGAAGGATAGTGAGAACCAGTTGTGAGAACCACTTTTTCTGTAGCATGTGAGAGTTTTATACTGTAGCAATTTTTTTATTGTTACTATAATATGTGAGAACTTTTTACTGTTTATAATTGAGTTTTTAGTAAAAACTGAGTAGTTTCTACCACTGTCAAACAACCCATTAGTTAGACGTGTAGAAGTAAGATGAATGAATAACCATCAGTGTCTATTTACTCTTCAGCCGTTGCATCTATATGTATAGTAAAAAAATAATTTTAATTAAATTTAAGGATATCAAAACGTAATCCCAATGATCAATGCTCAAGAAATAAAAAAAGTATAAAGTTCATTTAAACACTAGTTGATTTGAAATTAAAAAAAAAAAAAAAAAAAAACCCCACATTTCACGTTCTCCGATTGTGATAGTTACAGATTGTAGGTGGTGCTCTCGTATTGGCTGGAGGAAATGGTCAATTATTGGACTCTGTAAAACCCTCTCAAAGAGTCAAGCGGAAGAAACAAAGACAGGAATTATTAAAAAAAAAAAAAAAATCAGAGTGTCATCTTAGTGAAATAGACCAAGAGACATTTTTTTTGAGGACAAAGACACATTTTTGGGCCAAGAGATATTAATGTTTATTCAGTGAATTTGTATAGTTTAATATATAGTCTTAGCTTTGGAAAACTTGACAATATCTATCTCTTTGTACTCTTCTTTTGCAGGTATAACCATCGCTGTCTTCTTTCCTAAACCATTCCTATTTGTTGGTTTGTTTTGTGAAGCTCTTTTAGTGGTGGCTGAATTGCAACAAACATCGTGATACCGATGGAGTCCTTGAACCTTGTCGTATTTACATCCGAGGACTTGAAATCTCTTACGGAGAGTTTTCATGAGAAGAACTTGATTGGAACTACTCAGTTTGGTAAATTATATAGGGGTTGGATTAAACCAGAGGGTAGAGATGCGGCTGTGAAGATATGGGATGAAAAGTCAAATTGCATTACCTTAGTTTCTGATGCGTATTTGATGGTCAAAGTAAGTTTTTTTTTTCTTTTTGATTTTTTTAAAAAAAGGGAAACGGCAGTTTGTAACTAATCATCAACAGTTTGATTTGGATAGGAAGAAGTGCAATTTTTAACACATCCAACCATGAATTGTCATCCCAACTTGGTCAAATTGATTGGTGTTTGTTGTGACAATGAATTGAGAGGTGTGGTCTATGACCTAAATCCAATGGACACTCTGCATAATTTGATCCCAAAAGGTAAAAATTTTCAAACAATGTTTTGATTAGTGGTGTTTGGTTTACTGGTTCAAACCGGTTCTGCTACAGTATTTTTTCTTGTATAATTTTAAATTGCTACAGTGTTTCAATTTAATTCAGGGCTCCAAGCGGTCTAATTGTTTAACAATTATGGGTAATTGTCTTTAAAGAAAAAAGAAACTTCAAATATCAATTTCTGTATTAGAGCTTAACTAGAATGGCAAACGGATAATAATTCGTCGTTTTAGAAAGTTTCATTTTTGTAACAAAGTATCTTAACCGATATTTCATATTACTAACCAGGCAAACTGTGTCAAAATCATGTCAAAATATAAAAAGAAAAAAAATATCTAAACTAATAAAATCTACAAACAATATGCTATTGATAGTATATTCTTTGTACCTTTCCAATTCACTACTTTTTTCACGGTATTTGACAACAATTCTTTTCATATGTGACAGATAAACTCAGTTGGATTCAAAGGGTTAACATAATGCTCCAACTTGCTTGCCTTCTTGAGTATCTGCACTCTCAAGAGAATCCATATATGGTTGTTAACATTAGTGGATCCCACGTAATGCTGGACTGGGTTGGCCTGCAATTCCTTTTTAATTAACAAGTCAAAATGCTTGAACTTTATGTTTTTCATATTAGATTTTTTTTGCAATTTCTTGATCTCCAAAATTATCCTACTCCCAACTTACAGGATTACAACCCAAAATTGTATGATTTTGGACTAATGAGTGGAGGTCTTATGGGGGAAATCAGTACTCGAAAGAAGCAGATACCAATGCCTATAGGCTATGCTGATCCTTGCTCAGCAACAAAAGGTATACCTTCACCTTCTAAGATAGTAAATTGAGGACCAGGAGTAGTACTAGGTGCAGTCATATACATTATTGGTATTTGTTACATTACATTATAGTTGTGTCAAAACCAAAAAGTATGCGATTTTGATGAAAAATATGCCAAAACGGCATCGTACCAATAGATAGAGAACTTTTTTTTTTTAATTTGTTTAGATTATACTTTTTAACTCCAATATCTTTAAATAAAAAAATGCTTGTTTACTAGTAAAATCTTGTAATTAGTGCTAAATGTAGATGGATACAGGCAAACCAGCTGTGATGTGTTCTCATTCGGCGTCATTTTATTGGGCCTAATATCCAAGAAAGTATTTGACCCTCAGAAAGTGGACAAGCCCGAGTTTGTACTGGACAATCTGGTACCATGTTGGGCCAAGAAGGAGTACAGGCTCAATTGCTCACTTGTCCACAAAAGCCTGCGTGAAGACTGGGGCTATAATCATGAAGACGGCAGTATCATTACAGAGATTGGAATTCGCTGCACTGAATTCTTCCCAAGGAATCGTCCCACAATGAAGATAGTTTTTGAGCGTCTCAAAAGCTTGCTAGTTTTGCAACGACTTGGAGATAGTAGACCTAACAAAAGGGAAAAGAAATGACATTCAGATTATGAAATGGGCACGTAAAAATTATAAGTAGATGCTTTTTATTGGCTTTTTTTTTCTGTGTCGTTTTTGTGCGCATGCCGTTCTCGGTTCTCCTGTGTTTTTTCCTCATATTGTCGTTTTTCATTCATTGTAGTGGATCTGTCCGTGTCGATTTTCTTCATTTTACCTGTTGCCGCGTCCTTGTCTTTCTTCTTATCGTATGTTCAACTTGTCATCTTTTTATGTCGTCGTTTATTCTTTTGTTGTCGTTTTTGGTTTCTTTTTGTCGTTTTATGTGCATGCCGTTCTCCTGTTTGTTTTCTTATGTTGTCGTTTTTTTATCCATTGTTGGGTGTCTGTAGATGTCTATTGCCTTCATTCTGCCTTTATCGTGTCTTTCCTCTTATTGTCTGTTCAAATTGTTATCACTGTGATATTCTGTCATTCTTTTTTCTTTTGTTGTCGTTTTTGTGTCTGACTCCTTTTTTGTCGTTTTCACGTGAATACCGCTCACCTGTTTGCTTTCCTCATGTTGTCGCTTTTCCTCTTGTTGCTGTTGTTGTGTGAAGCACAAGCTATTAAGAAGAAAAAGCTAGGTAAAGATGTCCACCCCTTTAGAAAACCAAGTGCTTACAGTTGCAAGAGCTGGATACGTTGTCCACTAAGAACGTTGTAAAGCTTATTTTCACTTAAAACAGAAAAAAGATGGGAGTGTCAATAGGTATTTTCTGTCTGTTTTATCGAAAACTATAGCTCAAAGTAAGAGTTTTTAAATTTGAGTAGTTAAAACAAAAATGACCTTAAAGTTTAAGACATACAAGAATATCTAAAGAAAAAAAAAGAGAAAAAAAATAAAAAATGGCGAGAATTTTTATAGTAAGTATTATTCTTTTTCATTCATCAATAGAAACCGTTGTTTTGATTATTAAAGTAATTTTTTAACAATTTAATTTATTATGTTTGAAATAAAAATTTTGCAGCAGATAATAAAAAAAATTATTCCGATTTATGGAGCTTAATAGTTGAAAATATTAGAAAAAAAAAAAAAAAGGGGGGGGGGGGACACCTTCTATTGTAGAAATTTCCAAAGTTAGGTGGAAACACAAAAAGGTGCAACTATTCTCCTTTGATAAGCAACCGTAGAACGTTAGAGATTAAAAAAATTGCAGAGCACACGGGGTTGAAAGAAGGCGCGCACACACACACACACACGTAAAAGAAGGGAATCCATGATGGTTATCATGATGAGGAATTATGCAAATTTTATGCCCACCAACTACCCCAAACGACTAAGCTTTGTGTTCCCTATGCATATGAAATGATTACTCACCCACCCCGTCTTCACACTCTTGGTTTTGACAAACCTAATCATTAAAAATTAAAACCCTTCCCCCTTGGCTTAACTTTTAGCCTCCCTATACCATCATGAGTCATGACCTCGGACATTACCATATTACCCATCACTTTTCTCTCAAGTTACTCTCTCAACCATTCCTCACTCTCTCTTTAACTAATTGGAATGTTAAATATTCATGAGATGTTTCACATGATAGTTATAACTATTGATTAAAACTATAAATCTTATAACATGTGAGAGTTTTATATTGTAATAATTTTTTTGCTTATGCTGTAGCATATAAAAGCTTTACATTATTCTTAACTAAAAAGTTAGTTATAACTAACTAATACCAAACAAGCTGCTAGTATATCACGCCCTACTTGTAACGGTACAAAATTATAGTTTAACAAAAAACTAATAATAAGACAACTTTTATAAATATTAATGTTAATATTATATTTGTCATTAAAAAATAAAATACAAAATGTTATTTCAATTATTATGTTTATTGTTTGTAATAATTTTTATATTTTAGAAGTTGTAAAAGAACATTTTTAATTATTATAACATTATAATGATCAAATAAAAAATAATAAATACATCATTCAATAGTAGTTAAATACCAAAATTTATTATATGTTGTATTTCGTGAAAAAATTGCTATAAAATATGTTAAATTCAACACAAAAATAGACTATATTAAAGAGTTATTCTTTTTTTAAATACTAAATTTTAACATTAGCACTCAAATTCAATATTACATTAGAAATGCCGTAAGACTTAGGAATGTAAAGCCAAATATTTAGAACAATGCGAAAGGTACAACCTACTAACTAGTATATTTGTGCGTTTGGGTATCATACGCTACTTCAACGTATGATGTAATTTTGTTTTTTTAAAAAAGACATGTAATGTAATTTAACATTCAAGTACTCCTCTTTTTTGGTATTGGCATTATTTCCCTTTCTCGGTCATTGGCATTTAATTATAACCTTTTTTTTTTTACACTGGAATGCGCAGGGAGACTAACGTAGACATTTTTAGTAGTAGGAGTAGTAGTAGAACATTCTAGGGTTCCTTGCATTAATTTGTGTTTTTAGAACAAAAATAAGATATATATATATATAAATTTTTTTAGCTTTATATAATTTTTTTTTTAAGTAAGCTTTATCCTGCGTATATTTTTAAAAGAGTTTAGGGAGAATAAAATTAATTTTTCATTTACCAATAATTGATAGCATATAGTTTATGAAATCTTAATTCAGATGCAAATTCTCAAATACTTGCCAGAAAATAAATTGAAAAATTTAGCACATTTTCCTTTTCCTTTTGATGCTTTTTTAGGGTGGCCAAAATTTGAAAAGGTTATATCCTATATATATATATATATATATATATTATTTTAGGTATATAACATCTCCCATGAACTACCTCAATGCTAGTAGTAGTTGTAAGCCATTGTTTTACATAATTTGGCGTATTACTTTGTTTGGATCTTAAGTGAAAATGCTATCAACATGGCGTATGAAAGTTTATGCACAACCGTTTAGTAGGTGAGTACCAAAATAGACTTCAGATGGTTCTACACTCGATCGACCTTCCATCTAGATAGAGGCAACAACTTTTTTTAATATTTTTCTACATGACATTGTACTTACGCCCGGTTTTAAATTGCTTGTTTTTGCCATATTCAACCCAAAAGATGTTTTTGAATATGTTTAAATAGACATTGGCAAACCTCCTCTTAAGGTTTGTATAAAAAGTGTTTATAAAAAGCTTTTTTAATTTACCTAATCTTCTTTTTATAATTAATAAATTTCAAATTTCATCTATAACTTTATATTATATTATTTTTATGACAATAAAAGCTTTTAACTTATTTAGCCAAATAGGTTCAAAAGCTCTCTTAAAATTTAAAAAAAAAATTCTCATTATTCAAACATTAATTAAAAAACTCTAACTTATATTTTTCCTATTATAATGCTTAAAAGTAAAAGTATAAACTATTCTAAACGGGCCCTTATTGATGGTTTTTTAAACAACTATGGCACCAAAACTATAGTGAATGAATTATAAATTGAAAAATACTAAAAGGTATTTGTGTTGTTGAATACCACAACTAATAGAGCGTGTTTTTATTAGTGGGCACAAATATTAGTGGTTAAGTCTGACACGCGTCAAAGGATCGAACTCATAAGCACACAGTCTTGACCGTTTAATGAAAAGCACACGGCTGGAATCAAAGCAAGGGTAGGCTAAAGGGCTCCTGAAGGCATACGTTATACGACTGTTCAGATTAGCTTGTTGATATTTAGAGTAAAGATATTACATGTATTACCTAAGTGTTACGGGCAAATCGAACATAAGGTCTATTTTAATACAATATCAAATATATTATACACATATTGACTAAGAATTACATGAAAATACCAAAAGAGTTACACTATTATCTGAAATATTTATTACATTATCATTTACATAACACTCGTGTAAACTCTTTGGTATATCCTACGACAATCCTTTTCCAATTCGATTATTGGACTGCATATCTCACCTATATATATATATGTATAGTTGTTAAAATTTAATACTCGGTTTGGTTGTCTTTTCACAAATTTAGGACACGAAATTTCATTTGTGACTATAGTTTGTTAAAAAAAAACAATATAGGAATTAAGACCAACCAACTCACGCTCACAAAGTGTGTCCACCCACTCCATTGCAAATGCAAATTGCATTAGCACAAAAGTGCATATATGATTGGGATATTTGCTTTATTCGTAATAACAGTACGTGTCACGTACCAAACCCTACCATAACCTGCCACTCATTTTAAGTATATATCATATCAAATTACTTCTTTTTTTTTTTTTAAGGAAAATAAGTTATCTTCTTTTTTTTTTTTAATCTATATAACTTAACTCTGTCTACAAACATGAACATATCACATTACCTTGAAAAGTAGCAATACTTGAGAAGGGCTACCATCTACAGAAATATATGTGTGTGTGTGTGTATCTACACATAACATTTTATTTTTCAGAGAGACCGAATAAAGAGGATTTGTAAAACCAAATTCTTTGCATTTATTTTTGCATTTTGTTTAAAGCAAAGTTGTAATCAACATTCTAGTCTTCTTTTTTTTTTTTTCAAAGATACATCGTGGATTTCACTTAAAAGAAAGGCAATGATTTCAAATAATCCTTACCTGGTGGCAAAAATTTACTTAAAAGCTACCATCTATAGAAATATATATATATATATATATATATATAATATTTTGTTTTTCAGAAAGACCGAATAAAGAGGATTTGTGAATGCAAAATCTTTACATTTATTTTTGAATTTTGTTTAATGCAAAGTTGTACTCAGCATTCTAGTTTTCATTTTTTTTCAAAGATACATCATAGATTTCACTTAAAAGAAAGGCAATGATTTCAAATAATATTTACCAAACTTTGGCAAAAATTTACTCAAAAGCTGAGCTGAACGTCTGTCAATATTATTTGGTAAAAAAAAAGGCTATGATCATATCACTGAATTTAAAATGCAAAAATAAAAAGCAACTAATTAAAGAAAAAGAAAAAGGGAACACAAAAAGGAACAATGATAATTGCAAGTACTAATTGGGAGGGGTAATTATGACAATTGAGCACCAAAAGGCGTCAAGTGGGTACTTCGGTAATTTTAAGAAGATCATCTAAAATTGGAAAAAAGGACGTAGGACCAACAATCATGCCATGGGCGTGGATAGGAAGAAAGCGAGAGGACCGGAGAGATGCAATCTTGGCCGTCCATTCCCTAAAGGCTATGCTTTGCTGATTCGAAAGTTATGTCGCTCTCATATTTGGTCTTCTTGACCATCATAGCCTCGTTTCACACTTGGCGCACGTGGAAATGGAAAAGTTTCAATTCACTGTTATACCCATGGGCTCCAAATTAGATGAACCGATGCCCGTTTCACTTTGGATCTCGTATTTTGAAAACACTGGTTTGAACGGAATAAGTTTTGAAACAAACCAATTATGTTATAGTGTTTTTCTCATAAAATTTAAAAAGTTATAATATTTTCTGTTCAGTATGTACTCACATGTATATATTTTGCTACCAATTACATAATGAGTCAATCATCAATTATAGTAAAATAGTATTTTTTTTTTTTTTAGTAATTTAGAGATAGTAATTATAAGGATACCAATTTTAATCTTCGCTTTAATCTCAATTTTTATTCCTGTTCTTAAGTTGTTAATTGATTGACAGATGTAGTTTATTAATGCGATAATCTTTTAAACACCAATTAATAACTAAGACTATGACAACTTGTTAAGTTAGTATAACTTAATAACCTTAATATTTTTCGGTTCATAATTTTTGAAAGAACTACGTAAACTTTTTAATTTGAAACTTTTTTTTTCCTGAAATATCGGGGATGTAAAGCTAACAACCCCAAAGACAGTCTTGCGGTTTCACTAATAGGGTAGTATTAGCTATATGACTTTTGGAATACTAATTCAAGTGGTAAGCGACGCACATATAATTTAAAAGACAAAAAATAATTCATTTACCACATCAATTAATATTGGGAAAATTAAGACAAAGATTGGGACACTAATATTTTTTATGCTTTAACTTTTTAGAGACGCCTAATTATTATTATTCACTAATAATTCAGTTTAAGGTGATATCACTTAAGATTTATCAACAGGGGAAATATGAGACAGTGACAGGGGCTTAATCGGTAATTCCATGATCCTGTAAATATTTGTCCCTAGTGGAAGCAACGTCTTAATGCGAGACTAATTACTAATTACGAGTTAATGGTTAATGACTAATGACTAAGGACCAATGACTAATGAGACTGGCGACGTGGGGGGAAATTAAAAAGAAGGTAAATGATGAATGACAGACTAGCGTAGTCGGAGGAGGGATTGGTATTTTCCTTTCTTTCCTCTCTTAAATATTTTTTTTAAGGTAAATTGCTCTCTATCCCCTTCGTCTGTGGTTCCTTTGGCACTTTGTCCCTTTTAAACAAAATATTAACACATTACTTCCAATACTATTGCAATTTGAACCATTGTTAACTTTTGTTAATGTTCTTAGAGGATTCGTCGCAAACCCATTTGTTAGTGTAATTGTCTCTTTCTCCTTCGGGTAGTAATTATCTTTTTAACCGTTAGATTACTTTTTCAATGAGTTGATATATGATCAGAAGTAATTATATGTTATATATTATTAATTTTTATGAAAAAATACATGTGCGAGACACTAAAAAAAATACTCTAACAGTTTATACCAGTCAAGAAAAAAAAACCATTTTATAAGAACTGTGAAAAGTATAGGGGACATAATATGCCGAAAACCTTGTTATATAAGAGAAAGCATCAAACTCACTATAGTTGAGTGGCTAGAATGCAACTTTGTTTTGAAAGTGAAAGAGTAGAGTATTAATGAGTTGGGGTTAATACAGAAATAATAAAAAAGGTGGGGTGATATATGATTTTATAATATATACAAATGATTATATAGGCGGAGGAAAGAAGAGGAGGAGGAAGAAAAGGGGGGGCTTGGGGGTGGAGGTGGCGGGGGTGGAGGTGGAGGGTGGTGGCCTGCGGGGGACATGGAAGGGCTGGCCATGCTGAGGCAGCTCATCGGTCAGCTTCACGACTTCTTCCAACTCTATGACTATTCTTCTCTTCGTCGTCATCATCAATTTCTTCTTCACCACTCTCATCACCAACTCAACAACGACAACAACAACAACAACAGGTCTTTTTTTCAAAATTTGCCTTTTCTCTCTTTCTCTCTCCTTCCCTCAAGATCTGTCCTTTTTCTTTCTCTCTCTACCTCAGTTTCTCTTCATTTTACTCGTTTTGGGTTTTGGATTTTGCTTCCTTTCTTCTGGATTTGTTTCCTGATTTGGGGATTGCTGATTTATCACGATTGATTTTCTCGGTTGTAATGCTTTCTTCTTTACCTCCGACTCCCGTATGAGTAATTTCAGCTGGAAGTTTTAAGTTTTTTTTTTTTTTTTCCCTCTATCTCTTGATTTGCGTAATTATTTTTTTTTTTAATCTATATCTGTTCTTCTTCTTTTTCTTGAATTTATTGTCTTTGATATAGAATTGATGAGCTCGGTTACTAACGTTTTGAGAACCATTTTTGAGACTTCTGTTTCTAACTTAGCTCAAAAATGGTTCTCAAAAGACCACAAACCAGAATTCTTTTCCTTTTTTGGACTTTTCTGAGACTTTCGTTGATTCTTGTTGCGTGACCGCTTGAAAAATGCCCTCTGAAACGTCTCACTGTTGTTCCCAATCAATATGGAACACACTACACAGAAGGTGGCTTAGAAAGGAAAACAATCAAATATAGGGATCTAAAAATGAACAACTTAATTACGTTAATTATGCTAGGTTGATTGTTTTTTCCTCTCCTTTTTTTGGGGGGGGCCTGTGGATTATGCTAGGTTGATTGGTAAAAAAGTAAGATTGCATCTTTTTAAGTTGTGATATTTTAAATTCCAATTGGGGTTTCTGTAATTCTATGAATAAAGAGTCTAACTTGTCCTTCTTTTGTCCTTTCCCGAGACTCCAAAAGGAAAATAAACAAACATTATGTCTCCTTAAATTAGAAGTTCTGTTTTACCGGTTTGTAACTTTGGAGAGAAAATTAGCTAGGGTATAATGCAATTGTATTTGATATTTAAATGCCCAATATTGACCCTACGAATGAGCTTTTGCGCATTGTATCTTAGCAGCTTCTTGTTTTATTTTATTCCATTTGCATATGTCGCCTGGAACTTGACATGTTAAAAGTTGAGCTAAAGCTGAGTCATTTGAAGCATATGTCATGCTCGAAGGGTTACAGGTTGATATGTAAAACTCGAAGGCCATTTGGTGAGGGTGAAAAGCGCAAGGAGAGATAGGAGCGGAAGAATTAATGGATGGATTTTGAGGCTTATGGTTGTTTGGTGGGAGCAATTAGACGAGGGATTTGATTAGGCATGGGATTCGAATTCTTCCAACTTTAGAGGATGGATACCTAACACTATATGATGAAGGTGCTTCCTGTCCTCTTGATTTTCCTTACCTAGGTTATATACCCTTGTTAAGTCATTGGTCTATCAGGAATTCGGATTTTGGTAGGCTTAAGGTGACGTAGGATAGATAGAGGAAAGAAAGAATTGAGCAGGAGGAGAGAGAGAGAAATAGAGGAAGGTTTAGAGAATAGAGACAAAGGAGTTAGAATTGAAAGAGAGAATGAGGTGAACAGCAGAGTGGAAACCTGAAAACTTACCGAAATAGTTCTGGGAAACTTTTAAAACTCTACTAAAATATTAGGAAATTAAATTCATTACTACCTTCTTATTTTCATTTTTGTCCTTCCCCATCATGAGGTGAATGGTCCATCGTGTTTGACATTCTGGTGCTGCATTCATTTTGCTCTTTAGTGACTTTTACATGCCAAAATTTTGCAAAAGCTCAAGTTCGCCCTGATTTTGGCCTATATTAATTTTTTCAAGAACTACTGGAGCAAATATCCTCAAACTATGCACATTAATTTCTGCTTCTCTTTTGTGCAGATGGTGCTTCCTCAATGTCGATGATAGCTCTGTAGATGATTATTATGGTTTCATAATGGCTGCAGAAAGATCTGGAGGGTCCAAGTTATTGGAATCTAGCAAGCCTCCACCTTCTAAGAAATGTCGCAAGGAGCGGATTCGAGGTAAATCATCAGGAACGACCAGCACCACTGAAGTTATGGAACAAGAAATTTGGAAAGATTTCCCGGAAGACCTTTTTGAAGCGGTTATTGCAAGACTTCCAATTGCGACATTTTTCCGTTTTCGATCTGTCTGTCGGAAATGGAATTCTGTACTCAGCTCTGAAAGTTTCACTCAGCAGTGTGCCCAGGTTGAACATGCCAATCCCTGGTTTTACACCATAACTCATGAAAACGTGACTTCCGGGGCCATCTATGACCCTTCCTTGAAGAAATGGCACCATCCTACCATTTCGACTCTGCCAACAAAGATGATCCTCTTGCCAGTGGCTTCAGCAGGAGGCCTAGTATGTTTTCATGATATTGGTCATAGGAACTTCTATGTATGCAATCCCCTGACTCAATCTTTCAAAGAGTTGCCGGCAAGGTCAGTTAAAGTCTGGTCTCGTATCGCTGTGGGGATGACACTAAATGAAAATTCAAGCCGTAGCGGCGGTTACAAGATACTATGGGTGGGGTGTAATGGGGAATATGAAGTTTACGACTCAATCAACAACTCTTGGAGTCGTCCAGGAAATATGCCCTTGTGTGTTAAACTGCCGCTATGTCTGAACTTTCGGTCACAAGCAGTTGCAATTGACGGTACCCTTTACTTCATGCGCTCAGACCCTGAAGGAGTTGTGTCATATGATATGGTCACGGGGGCTTGGAAGCAGTTCATAATTCCAGTCCCTCTGCATTTGACCGACCACACACTCGCAGAGTTTGGAGGCCGGATCTTCCTCGTTGGGCTGCTGACGAAGAATGCTGCCACATGCGTGTGCATATGGGAGCTACAGAAGATGACGCTCTTATGGAAGGAGGTTGACAGAATGCCAAACATATGGTGCTTGGAATTTTACGGAAAGCACGTTAGGATGACTTGCTTGGGTAACAAAGGCTTGCTCATGTTGTCCTTGAGATCGAGACAAATGAATCGGTTAGTTACGTACAACGTATCGGGCAGGGAATGGCTGAAGGTTCCCGGGTGCATTGTGCCGCGCGGGAAGAAGCGACAATGGATTGCCTGCGGCACTGCATTTCACCCATGCTTGACTGCTTTGGCTTGATTGATTCAGCTGTTCTGTGTTTTATGCTGCTGAATTTTGGAGATGGTATGTTCGCTACCATTTCACAATGGGTGGCTGAAAGCTTTCGCGCTAGTTTATTTCAGCCCAATTTGCGTAATTGCTTTAATGAGGTAGACAATTCCCATGGGATTTCCTCGTTTATGTAGAAACTTGATAAAGTCGCGTTGTTTCAGAACACTTCCACCTTTGTATGAAAGTGAACCTTCATATCGTCCGATGCTAGTGTCTTCTTTTAACATCTGTTTTCCAAACTCACTTAAACAATTCGGTATTTCGGTACGACTTTTTCTTAAACCACAAGCTTCCCGTATTCTATCACCCATAAGTTAGGCATTTCTTGTATTGCTAATCCGAGAAATTCCCAACTTTTAATAAATTTTGATAAATGTGGATTATTTCTGTTTCAGTGCGGAAACTTAGTTTACTTAAACGAGAATGCAGGAAAATCCGTCCCTTTAACTAGCTTGTTTTGTTTTGGTCTTTTATTAGAATTTTGCTTTTAATTTTAAGTGGATGTATAATGGGAGAGAAAGTAGTAGCATAAGTTTTATTGTTTTAGAAACGGTATATATCTTTAACCTCACGTTCCTCTTGAAAAAACACTTGGGGGCACAGTCCTACCTTTGTTTAATGTTATAAAATCCGCTCTTTATTAGTATGGTGTTCAATACTGTTTATTCCTTTTAGCATTGTTCTTTCTCTAAATTTTCTTTTAGAGAAAATAGAAGACGATTGTTTTCACTTGTCTTGCGCAGGTACATAAATTTATGGGTTTTTTACTTTTTTTATACCATGTATTTTAGGTTTATTCTAACACTCTACTATTTGTTTTTTATCTTGTCGAATATATATCTTTAGATTATTTTTTTTATCAATCTTCAATTTTGATTTAAAAAGTTGCTCAAAATACCCTTAAATTTAAAAATAAGAGAATTTTAAAACTTAAAAAAACTTTATACTAAGGTTTTTGATGTAAAAAATGTATAAAAAAAACCTTCAAAAATAAGTGTTTTATGTATCTGTGCTTTTTTTGTTTCCCTCTTATTTTTTGAAAGTTAATTTTTTCCCTCTTTTATTTAAAGACAATTTGGTAATTTTAAAGATCAAAATTAATTATTGACATGAGATAAAGTATAAATTTATGTAATAAATCTAATATAAAGGTATATATTCAATTAAATCAAAATATAGAAAATTTTGTTTTTGAATTAATCTAAAACAGATGGTATAAAAATATAAATATCTCTAAATTCTATCAATGATCTATAGCAGTGATTGAGGAGGATTAGGGGTGTTCACATATTAAAATTTCCAGATTAGAGGTCAATCCGTATATATTGGATTAGGATTTCTCCAATCCCAAACCAATCTACGAGAGTATCAATATAATCTAATCCGATCTGCAAACAACAGAGTCTATGGATTAAAATCCGCGGATTCATAGATTGGACTTTAAATTAATTAAAAAAGTTAAGAATAAAAAAAGTATAATATAATAGATATTGGGATGAAATTTTTGAGACTCTAGAATGAGAGTGTATAGGGCAAATAGGAAATTAGGGATTGTCTGCATTTTTAGGTCTAAACTAAAGAGTAAAATGGGGATATTTTGGGCTGTTTCTTTAACTTCATAAAAATGTAAGAAATTTTACTCATACCCTACATATATATATATATATATATATGGTAATTTAGAAATTTATATATACATAAATATATAAATATATAAAATTTAAGTATTATATATATATATATATTAAATTCACCGATTGTATATTAAAAAAATCACAATCCAAAGTTAATTCGTATTTTGCATAATAATTCAAGCGAATTAAATGGAACGGATTACACAGATCGGTAAATTATGTGAACACCCGTAAAAGGGGTGATTCGGCGGATATGGCTAGGCAAGGAGAGAAAGGAGCAATAACGCTCACGCCAAAACTCAAAACTAGACAATATAAGATGGAAAGCAGGAAAGAAGGGTTGCGCCTACAGAAGGACAGAGGAGCTATCGCATTGACGTATATTGAATACAAGGCTGATCCCATTCCTGTCATTTTCGCTACCATCATCTGCATATTTTTTTCCTCTTTTTTTTTTTCGGTTCTTTTCTCGTTCATATCACTTTTAATATTGATTTTGGTCTTGTAAGCATCTTTGTTATAGCATAGAGAGTGGTTTTTTTTTTTTTTTCCCCTGCCTCCAGACGGTAAACATGTCCTCGTTTTTGCTGGTTCATGTCGTTTCCACCTTCATTTGGTGTCATTTTTGAGAAAGCATTTTCATTTGGTGTGATTTTCGAGAAAGCATCGTCGTTTTAATACATCAAACGTGAGGTTAAATGAAAACAGAATCAATCCACCCGATCTTAAACGCCACAAAAATAAAATGCAAAATTAAAAGAAGTACAAGGTGAAAGGGGTCTGTTCATATAAACTTAAGAGCATTCGAGTTCTTCACAACATTAGCAACCCACGTAAATGTATACTGATTTCCTGCCCTCCATAACAAAATATTAGCCCAAAGTTAATAAAAAGAAAAAACCAAAAAGCAAACGACGACCAAACATCCGGCTCGAACCAGGTTTCAATTAAGCCATGCCTCCGCTTGTGGCTGTCCTGATTATTTGAAAGAGAGCTGTTACGCATGACAAGAGAGAGTGTATCAGCAGCTTTAACAAGCATGGCAAAGTAAAAACACACAAGAATCCATAATGGGAAACGTTCTACTTAATCAATCAAGTATCAATCAAGTGTGTGTGTGTTAATATTAGAAGGAGGTTGAATAAAAATGCTAAATTCTCCTGCTAATGCTAAAATTTAGTATCTAGATTAATGTATGCGTGTGTGTTCATATATATATATACATATTCTCCAATGCAATACTAAATATAAGACTAGATTTGGCATAATGCTAAAGTGAAGTTAAATTTAACACTAAATATAGAGTATATTACATTCGACATTTGATTGCTTATTAACCAATGTGTTGGTTTTTTCACCTGATAACATAGTTCTATATTTAAGGGGGAAAAATGTTTAGCAAATATCAAAACTTTTTTTTTTTTTAAGGTAAACATCAAAACTTAAAACTTTATAAGAAAAATTAAATATTACGATTAAAATAACATTATATATTGAAGAATTTATATTAAATATGATTCAAATAATGTCTTTCTTCTGGTTTAATATATGATTGATCAGTAAAATAAAATAAACAAACACACACAAGAGTCTTACATGATCCAATGACGACAAATACGAAGAAACCAAGAAGAAGAGGGCCAACAGGGTAGTCCTTTCCCTTCTTGGCGTTGGTCTCAGGCACAGACCCTCTTTTTGTTATGTTCCTCTCAAACCTCTCCACCTTCCTGTCAGCAAGTCGCCTTGATGTCGTCTGCATAACACAAATACATCTTCAAACTAAATCCACCAAAAAAAACAATAAAACGACAATTTCACTAGTTTTTTAACCATTTAGGCCCCAAAATCCAACCACAAAAAGGCATACAAGCCATAATTTTCACAATAAAAGGATCTAGAATTGGAATAATTCCAAAATTTATGAGATCTAGCGAAATTAACGTTTGAGGTTATGTTTTAGCAACACAATTAAGGTGGATCTACAACTTCATGCAGCTATTATCTCTTAAAACTAATTTAATCAGACAAATAATTGTCTTTTCTTGAATTCTACTCGTAATGTTACAAGATCAAATTTTCGAAAAATAAAATAAGGCCAAATTCAATCAAACTCAGATCAAACAGACCAAAATAAAACCGGAGAGCTGAGAAGGGTTTATTTGTGGATTTAGCAAAATACACGAGATTATTAGGAAACTACTCAGAGATCGGAAGGTGAAATCTTACCATGGTTACGCAGAGATCCGGTAGGTCGTGCGGGTCGGAGCACAAAGAGCGTCGCAGGCGATTCCTCCTCCTCTTCTTCTCCTCCGATTTTCCCTTCAGGCGAGTTCAATGTCTCACCCTTGTTTCTCTCTCCCTCTCTCTCTCTCTAAAATCTCAGCCAGAAAAGATGTCGCTGTCCGTTTTATATATGGGAGAAGAAGAAACAAAATGATAGCATAACCGACTTTCATCACAGCTACTAGTCCTATTCGACTTACCACGTATCTCAGCTATACGCGTCGTTCCATTACTGGTTATTCGTGCGAAAGTTGGCTTAGCTGGCATGACAACCTTGCATGTAGGTGTAGTGATGCAAGAACAGGCGTGCTCGGCCCGTTCCCTTTAGGCCCACGCGGGCCGGGGGCTGGGCTGGGCCGCGGGCTAGGCTAGCCCATATTAGAAGTGCCTTGGCTCGTCCCAGCCCGTGGGTCGTGCCTGCCGTGCTTTGGGCCGTGTTAGACCGTGCTGTGGGCCTTAAATGAGCCAGCCTATTTTGACCATCATGGGTTTGAATGGGCCAGTCCATCTAAACATGCAATTTTTAATTTTTAATTTTTATCTTTTATTTTTGAATTTTTAAACAAGTTAACAAATATAAAAGTTTAAATAGTCAAAGGAAATATAAAAAGAAATATTTTATTTACGATTACCTTATTAAAAACCTTTTCAAGGAAAACCCAGTAGGACAAAATCTTGCTTTTGTTTTTCAAAAGCAAAGTATGCAAAAGAGTTTGTTAGGCCTATTGTAACATGATATGTGAAGCCTTATCTTAGCTTTGCTTCTTAGAAAAAGCAAAGCATGCCTACAAAAAAAAAAAAGAAAACTTGCTAGAATATGATGTGTGAGGCCTTTTATTAGAAAAGACCATATTCAGTTATGTTTACCCGTGAATAAATATGAAAAAATATATTTAAATATATATATAATTGGACCACAATAGGCCTTCGGGGGGCTGGCCTATTGTAGGCCTGTATGGGCCAGGATAGACCGGCCCATTATAGGCCTAGACAGCCTGGCTTGGCCCATGATTTTTCATGGGCCGTGCCGGGCCGACCCATGGACCGACATATGCTGGCCTAGTCTAGCCACTAGTATTTATAGGTCGGACCGGGCCGTGAACAGTGCCGGTCACCCATCATTGTAGCAGGACGACTGACCCACTAGTCCCGGCCCATTGTTGTTATGTATAGACATTTTATAAAATAAAAAATTAAGAAAAAATCTTTTTTTAATGGAAAAAATATCTCGTTTTTGGACAAAAAAATCTTTATTCTCACAACCTTGAAGCGACAACCACGAGCATATAATTAGATATTTTATTTCTTTTTTAATGTGACCATATAATATCAGGTTTTTAGGTTATATCCCATATCTGATTTTATCAATTTATACTATTCTTTTATGATATTGTTAAGTGGAGTAGTAGTTTGTAAAAATAGACTAACCACTAAAAGCAAATGAAAAATAAAACTTCAAAATGTGTAAGAATGCCATACTTTTTTGGGAAAATATATTGTTGAATGTGGAGTGTGTTTGGGAATATCTTTGCATCCGTTATAATATAAAACTCATACATGCTAATAAAAATATGTTACGGTGTAAAGGTTTCACATGCCATAATTTTGGTTATAATTGATTAATTCTAATTATGTTTTCAAATATACTCGTTATATATATATATATATATATACACATATATATAATCGATATAATGTTTATGTTTAGTATTACTTTTTGTGATGTGAAATTGCGTTAAAATTAGTGAGATTATCGATTATCGATTATTCTAATATTTTAGAGTTCTAAAAATAATTTAATAAATATATTTTACGGATAATTTTTTATTGATTGATTAGATGTAAATGGGATTAAATTGCAAATAATATAAAGCTTTCAAATGCTACAATGTTAAATAAATTATGCTACAGCGTAAAGTTTTCATATGCTACGATATGCGGTTCAAATTTTAAAGTTGAAACTCTTCATCTAAATACCTTATTTAATTAACAAATATAACCAGTAGCAAAATAAAAAAAAAATTGTAGTGATATCACTTTTTCAAAAATAATTGTAATAAATATCAAATTTTGAAAATATTTATAATAAATAACAAATATATAAGGGTAATGATTCTTTTACACCTTTATTTACTATATAAATAAGTTTTATTTATACAATAAGCAGATTTAAGTTACAAATAATTTGTTTAGCTTTTGTTTCACAATATATATAATTTTTACTCATATAGTAATAATTTATTTAAATTAGTACTAAATTATTTAATCTCTCAAAAAATTATAAATTATTTAAATCATAAATATTTTTAAAACATGTTATTTACCTCAAAAAAATTTTAAAAATCTATTATTTTCTTCTATTTCCAAAAAAAATAAATAAATAAATAACAAATATAATTGGCCTAATCGGCAGTTGTCTACACCCAAGCTGGGAGTAGGTGGCACGCAAGTGGGAAGTTTTTGTTCACGCGCATAGCGAGGCCGTGTGGGCCACACACAAAACGTAGTGTTTCTTTACCATGTTTTGGCTTAAAACGCACCGTTTCGATGCCAAAATATTTACTTTAAAAAACGCTAGAAAATGTGCATACAGCAAATAACTAAATAGAAAAGACGAAGTGTGAAACAATGAACCAGAGGTTCAGTACTTCTGATAATAATGAATAACGCCACCAAAATCATATCAGATATCAATATCTTCACTATTTTATCTCTAATTAGAACTGACTAATTTCTAGAAGCAGATTTAAAAGAACGTGTGATTTCATAAACAGTCAGGTGAAGCCTAGAAATTGTTATATGACATTAAAAAAAAAAAAAAAAGAAAAAAGAAAGGCAACCCATAGCAGCCCAGTTGGATACTTCCAAGAATAAAACTGCTGGTGGGCAAGATTATATGAAACGCCTTGGCCTTATACATCCTTGGAACAAGGGAAAGACTTTTTAACCTTCAGAACCGTGCTATCTTCAAGTTGCAGATAACATATGGTTAGGATTATTTGGACATCTTTTTCCCACTTAACTTATTTTCACTAAATTGTTCCGAACAATTTTAAAGCTTGGATGCTTAAAAATGATTGAGTCGCTTTTAGACAAAGTTGGTAAGTTCACATGATCTAAAAACTCAACTAACTTGGGTTTCTTCAGCAGGATCCACTTGCCCATCTGTATCTGATTTCTCGGTGTTCTCTTCGATTGTTATTACCTTTGAATCTTGGGCACATTGCTTCTCTTTTTTGCCAACTTGATTGGAATCCTCTGCCATCTCTTTCTCGCTAGATTTTTTGGTGTTATCTTCCTTAACTTTTTCATCGTCAATCTCTATAATCTCTTCTTCTTTAGCATCTGCAATTACTTGAAGAAGTTCCATAGGAGTGGCTGCTGGATCCAGCTCCCGGCAACCCTTTGGAGCATTTGGAGCTTCTAGACCTGTGAGCAGGTACGAAGGGACATGATGTGAGAACTGAAACATTTCTTCTTTCGGAATTCTTTTCACCTCTCTAGAGTCCAAATGCCGGTGAAAAACCGTCTTGAAACCAGCCACTTTGACGAGAGGAGTAACAGTTACCCCTAGTTCCTCAGTATAGTCTTCAAGAACCTCCACCATGTCGTACTTGTGTATTACTTCGTCCGCGGTCAATTCATTCCAGTCGGGCGACCAGTTCCTATAAAGAGCCCAAACTTCTCCTTTCCTTGGATATATACAAATAGCCCCACGCAAGCCTTTTGACCATCTAACCTTGTGAGAAAAGGAATTGAGCGAGTTATTGATTTCGTATTTGCCTACACGAAATTCGCCACATGTTTTTGAGAAACCTGAAGCAACCCAGTTCAATGGACCCAATTCGCTGTTAGTTTTCGAGTTGAGCCAACTGATCCTCATTTTGAACGGACTGGAAGGAATGACATTATGAATCATGGCATAATATCGAGGCATGCCATCATCAGCATCGTATGCAGCCCACACCTGATTATCTCCAAAAGACCTGTCAGTTCGATCCTTGTCAAAATCATGAAAATCTGGATCCGGAACATCTATCGACATTGTTTCCACAGTTTCTGCCTCTACGTTGGAGCCAGACATACCAGGACGTTTCATCGAACGTTCACCAAGATCTGTATCCATTGGCTCTCTACAGCTGCTCTGATCATCCCTAGCATCATTAATTCTCGCAGGCTTTTCTTTTCCCTCGTTTTCTTTCCCATTCTGATTCCCCTCCTTGTTAGTTGCAGGTTTGGTTACAGAAGCTGAGCTCCATTCATCCAGTATCTTGCGAATTTCCTTCTTGGCCTTCTCCATTAATGCCTTCTGAATTTCAAGCTGGGAGATATCTCTTGTGATACTGCCCTTCCCAGTTTCAGCATTAACACGCTTAGACATGGAAGAGTTGCCTCCTCCAGCTTTCCCACTCATCCGAAGGCTACCTGCACTGACATCGTCTATACCTTTCCTTTTCTTTGCAGCATTAGCTTGCCCTGCAGACGAACTAGTGTGCGTCTTCTTAGACGACTGATGCTTCTTTCGCATAGCCTCCTCTCTTTTTGTTGCTGCCTGAGCCTCTTCGCGTTCTCTCTTTACTTTCTCATAGGCCTGGTGAACCACAGTTGCAGCTTGAGCAGCACTTGAAGCACCTGTTTTTGAGAATGGACCCCACTGAACATTGTTTTGGTTTCCTTCGGTTCCTGCATTTGAAGAGGCAGTGCTGCTCCTTCCTGAGTTAAAAGAGTTTTTGTTAGCCTTTTGATTGTTCGAATTCTGCCTTTGTTGTGAAAAGTTCCATGGCGCAGCAGACATGGAACCGTTTGAGGAAGGCGGAGCTGTTTCTACAGCAAAAAATGGCTCGTGGCAATTGGGGCATAAGAGATTATGATTGAGATAAACTCTCAGATACTCATATTGCATCTTGCACCGATGGCATACTGTCCAAAAGGTATTGGGCTTTGGCTTATGAGATGGAACAGGAGTCGAGGAGTGCCCTGCTCGAGAGACGGTACTTTTTGGAGGCTTTGTGCTAGATTTTGTACTCTTCGTGGAAGTATGACCATTCATCCCCGGTGTTGCTGATGGCCCCCCACTTGGTTTCGAAACTTTCTGCTGCGTTTTCACATTCCTTTTCTGGTCATAGGCTAGCCTCTTCGATTTATCAGACAATACACTCCAAGCCTCCGAAATAAGCTTAAATGCACCATCAGCTCCTATGCACTTGTTCTTATCTGGATGAAGCGTAAGAGCTAATTTCCTATACTGTCTCCTAACCGTCTCATCATCTGCTTTTTGATCCACACCGAGAATCCCATACCAATCCGCTTCCCCGTTTATTTTGTTCTCCGCAGAAATGAATACATCAAGGGTGGACAACATTTGGGGGATGCCATCGAGCCCCGGAAACAGGGTTTGAGCCTTCAAAGCAAACTTTTTCGCGCCCACAATGTCCTTCGCCACGAACTTCTTTTCCGCAATCTCTTTCGCCCTTGTGGCCTCATCTTTATTGCAGTCCATTTCCCCAGCCAAGGTTTATTTTTATCAGTTTATTGTCAAACAGCAAGGCCACTGCTTGGTCTCACGAAACACAACAACCCCACAATGTGACTACAAATTTTGGGTTTTCTCATACCTCAACAGATAAAAGCAAATCCTATTTTCACAAAGAAAGTCACAAAGCAAATAAGCACCAACAAACAAATTTAGTATTTATAAAACCTCAAACAGAATTCTTTTACATAATAAAAAGCAAACGACAGTATATCTATTAACCTTATTAACTTCTCTCCGAACGTAAAACTGAAAAAAAAAAAAATCTAAAGAATTTCAACCACGCAACCAGATGAAAATACAGTTTTTCTGCGAATTTTTTTCCAAAATAAAAATGCAAACGAAAAATATAGTTCTTTTTGCATTTCCTAATTAGCGGTAAACTAAGTAGGAAAAAACAAACGAAACCAAGAGAAATTGCGTACTAAACCCAAATCACAAACAACAATTTCGCAGATGGATCTACGTTAATCAACTGAAAAATCAAAATGAATTTGGTAGCGAAACCCTAGAATCGGCCGATGAACTGATCGAAAAGCTAACACCTTTGGGGTGAAATGAAGAAGTGAAAAATGCGTTTTGGATTACCGTAGTACGAGTACTGTGTTGTTGTTGGCCGAGAAATTTGAATCCCCCAGAGCCACCATGGACAGACCTCCATCACCAATTTTTTTTTCTCTTTTAGGCCCCTCCTTTCTCACCCAAATCTAAAAAATCCCCAAAACCGGACCTTTTGTCAAAACTCCTCACAGCCAATGGAAAAAACAGGTTCCAATTAACAAAACCATGCTTTATTTAACAAAGAAATAAATAAAATAAACACAGTATGGGCTTGGCTTGTGTAAAGAGTATTTTTCTTAACCCCAAGTCAACACCCCCTGTTTCTCATTGGTTGAAAACTCTCACCAAGGATAAATTTTAACTATGGTTTGCACTTTTATTGTTGTCTTTTTTTCTTTTTCTTTTTTTATGGCCTAATTATTTTTACACGCATTAAATTATGGGGGGCTTAAGTTTTGCGTGTTTTTTTAGAATAGAATCGATCAAACTCGACGACCCGCTTAAACAAAACGTAATTAAAGTCAGAAAAAAGAAGGTGCAAAATTGACACAACCTCATAAAGTTCTAGCCATAACTTCACAAAGTTCTAACAATGTTTTTTTTTTTTTTTTTTATCCCTATTGAGCAATTGCAATAAATCACATAGTCGAAAGTCCAAACAAACCATTTCTAATGGAATTGAATTCTGATATAATCTCTTTTCAGCAGCATTCAGTACCACATACAGCTGCATAATACACACAATCCTTCTCGTAACACGAGATTAGTCAACATTGGTATTTATGCAATTCCATCTGCCAATGTTACTTCCTCCTATTACCCTTGTGTCAAACTTAAAAACCCCTTATATATATTATTTATTTTCATTCATATTATATATAGACAAAGCGACACTTTCACAACTTGCATCTGTCAATAGTACTCTAATAGGATGTTTAAAAGTATTATTGAAATTGAAAATGTTAGTTTAAAAACCGTAGCATTTGTGAGTTTTATATTGTAGTAACTTTTTGCTTAAAAGTATGGCCTAAAACCTAAGTTGGCACTGACCAAGTTTCGTACATCTACCTGGTAGCCAAATCCCATTATCTAAGGACATTAAGCCTTAAGGGTTTAACTTTAATCTAGCTTATCATATATATATTAAAATGCTAATTATCACTTATAATCATTGGTAATTATCCATTGGTTTTAAACCAATTATAGATTAATATGTAAGGATTAATTAATAGGTCTCAGAGTTGGGCATAAAAATTCATCATTGATTGAAAATTTGTTATCATAATCACTAATAATGATCTATAACATTGCTCGTTCCATATTATTGCCCCTTATTGAATGTCATCTAGAAACAGATCACCAACTCAAAGGGGGGAAAAAATCAACAAACAAGCAAAAACTAATTCAACTTAGCCAGGAAGTCACGAGTGTTTCTTGCCACCATCAACTGCCGTTCTGAAGTAAATAATGTGCCGTTGTGAAATAATTAATGTGGTGGAAAAAAAAAAAAAAAAAAACTCATTGTTGCACGCTAATGGGCAATGACCATCTTCCTATGGGCCCCAAAAAACCGGTCCAAGCGAGCTCTACCACTATGTACATATTGAATGCCAGTAGTTACATTACACTAACTCATCATTTGGTATTTAATGCTTCTCAACGGTTCAACAATACCAGGGTTAATTTATACAGGCCTAAGTATTGAAAGGGAAGTTCTACTGTATAGGGAGTTCCAACATTGATGCTGAGAATAAATTTCGTATGCCCTTTATTGTCAGAGTCACGGTAGAAGTGCTGTCGAAAGAGTCACGTATGTGTTTGAAATTTCGATTTTTATTTTACATGTTGTCTTGACTTAGTACACATTTCTTCTTTTTTAAGGTTTTTAATCGAGACTATTAGTGCATCCCGTTTATCTTTGTGGTAGTGTCTCTTTCTATGTTGTTCTCATTTATGCAAGAATTAGGGACCGTTTGGTATTATTTTTAAAATATGTGAAAATATTTTTGTTTTAAAAAATGAGAATTTTTTTAGAATTGTATTGTAAATATTTTTAAAATTTTTACCTCAAAAAACGTGCAAAAATATTTTCAAAAATATTGGGAACAAAAACAAATGGGGCCTAGTATTTGTGACTTTTTTTTGCTTTGATATGGAATTTTTCCTCTGGAATTAATTGTAAAGTGAGGGACATTTTCTTTTAGGAAAAAGAAAAAAAAAAAAAGACATGACCCCACTGATACAATGGCAATTTAGTAAAATTAAAAATAAACGAATATACCAACTGCTGCCTAGTTACTGGGTGTTTGACAAAGTGGTAGGAACTGCGGTTCCCACCACAAACTTAGTTATAAACAATATAAAGCTCTCACATGCTACAGTAACAATAAAAAAAATTGCTACAATGTAAAGCTCTCACATGCTACAGTAAAAGTAGTTCTTATCACTGGTTTTCATCGCCTTCTAAACACCCTCTTATTAAGAGTGGAGTTAATAAGAGTGGGACAGGTTATAAGGGAGATCGTAAATTTAAATTCTAAAAATACCTGCAATTGTATAATTTACTTGTAAACGTAGAATATTAAAATCGTACAATGCGAGGAAAGGGGGCCTAATATTGGTGCTGAAAATTTAACCGAAGTCCATTTATGATAAAAATAAAAAAGAAATAAAAAAAAAAAAGGACGAGCCGTGAAAGGACTATTGTAGACCATATGCAAATGGCCGAATCGAGGGGCAAAATGGTCAATCTCTAAAATGGATGGCAAACTAACCGAATCAAGCGGCAAAACGGTCAATCTCCAACGAATGGTAAACTGAAGAGAGATGACATTTGCTCATATTTGATTGGTGACAGCTGGTTCATGACATTAAAAAAACAAAAAAACAAACAAACAAATTGTTTCACGACAATAACGTGTTATGCAATAGTGTCTTAAAAAAACCGTTTGAAATAACGTGTAATACAAACACACATATCCAGTGTTACAAACGTGTAATGCAATATATGTATTTAAAAAACCATTTGAAATAGTGTCTTAATATTGTACCATATTGTTGTTTAAGAAAAGATTAATTATATAATTATATATTTAAATTTTAACTGTTTCTTAATATGTTTATATGTTTTTAAAAACTATAAATATAACATTTGAATTTAAAAATTAATTTTAACTTCATCCTATGAACCACAAAAAAAATAAAACAACATAATTATCCTTAAAAATTAAAACGGTTGTGAAAAATATTTTATAAATTTAAAAACATAAAAGATCATAAAACAAAACATATTATTTTAAAAAATGACTTTAAGTTTCATAGCTTTTAAAATGTAAAATATTTTAAAAAATTTGCTCAAAAAAATATATATTTTAAAAAGAAATACTGTATATTAAAAAATATTTTTTTTATTTTTATTTTTTTTCAAAAAATCTATGAGTGATAAAATTAAAACAATGTAAATTTAAATAATATATTTGTAGTTTTAAAAAAAATAAATTAACTAAAAGATATAGTTTTATAATTAAAAAAAATTACCTGCAACAACTAATAAGCATCTATTTTCTTGTTGCTTTCCGTCGTCAACCCCTGGATCCAATTGGCTTGCACCGCAAATGGGGCCCTCAATAATGTAAAGCAGTCAAATTTTATCTTCTCTTCCTTGCACTCCAACTCATCAAATAGAATTTTTAAACGGGATCGCTAATTTGGCCTTGGTGTGTCAATCTTGCATGATATAAACGTGGTTTGAAAAAAAAAAAATTTATTAGGCCTACTTTTATGATGGGTGTCATATTGACATTTTAAATTTATGAACATCAGATTACGGCAAGAATTATATGAGGATCATACATCATATAAATTTAACAAAATTTAATAAAAAACTATTTAGCTCAATAAAGTATTTTTTATATTTTTTTAAAAATTATCCCCTATTGTTATTATTTCATTAATAAATTGTAAAACTCTATTTGGTAAGAAAGATAAAGCAAAAAGTGGTTACAAATTAGTCTTATAATAGTTCTACATTAACCTATAAGGTGCAGAGTTTAAATCCTCTCCTATTAAATTCAAATAAAAATATATAAATTACACGTAAGAAATATAGAATATAATGAACCATACTTTTATTAAGTTTGTATGAATTCTCTCATCCATTCTTTTTAATTTTAGAAGGAATCTCCCACCTATTTTATTTCCTCCTGTCTTCCCACTTACTAAGCAAACTCTAAAAATCTTAAAAATTCATCCACTAATCCTTTCACCTGTATTTTTCCTTTTACCTTTTCCTTCTACCAAACAAGGCCTTAAACTTTTATTTGGCAAGATGGAAAGAAAACAAGAACTAATGAAAGATATTAAATCTAGACGAGAAAAATAAAAAAGAAGATGATGAGATTTTATGTCTGGTATGACTTCCCTCCTCCAACCCTTTTTTATTCTGAAACAATCGAACATGTTTGGTATTGATGGTTTTAATCAGCTTTTTAATTATAAAGCTTTTATATGCTACAATAAAAGCAAAAAAATTATTACAATATAAAACTCTCATATATTACAGTGTTTATAATTTTAATCAATAGCCCTAACCACTATACCAAACACCTTATAAATTTTCATCCCAATTCACAAATACTCTCGACTCGTCTTTTTATTTCGTCTTTCTCTCCTACCAAACAAGACCTAGGGCCTTGGAGGGAAGTTTGCATTAGCCAGGTGCAATCAATGATGAGACTATTTTGGTTTAGGGGGTGGGAAAGTCGCCTTCATTGTGTTTTCAAAAGGAACTATTCTCATTTGTACTACAAACCATAATGAGATAGGCGCACTAGCTACCATTTACTGTGGGGGGATAGGACATACTCCTCGTTCCTATCAAGTCTCAATATAGAACCTGCTAGTTTTTGTACATTCATTTTTGCGGTCCAAATTTTTGGCATTCCATTATAATAATTGGTTGGTAAGTTCCAATATGTATGCTAATGGGAACCTTTCTTTTTTTCCTTTTGGTTTTTTTTTAGCTTCCCATGATTTGATAACAAAGAGAAGTTGGGGATGTAGTAGGGTGACTTGGTCATGTTATTATATATTCTCTTTTGCCTTTTTTAGTTTTGGCTGATCCGATCAAACCATAACAATGATTGAAACGACGCAGATTGTGATGACCAGCATTTGGCGGACCCATTTGAGTTCCATTTTCAAACATTATCGAATGTTTTTATATTTTATTGATAGCTCTTCCATAAGGTATTAAAAAAGATTACACCGATCAATATTGTATTGCTTTACACTATTCAATTTTTACTATAAGTTTTTTCTATAAATTTTTTACTTTGTTATATATAAGTTGAAGATTTCTTTGATAAGTACTAAAAAAAAACCTATGAGCAGTGTTTGTAATTTTAACCATGTATAATGGTTTTAAAACGTTCACAATCATTAAGAATTCTCACCAAGGGACTCAGTACAATTTTGATAGGATTTATGTGTTGTTTGGTGTGTATATTTAGAACACTTTAATGATTTTGAACTTATAGGCCCACAAGAATAGGCGTTTGTTAGGCGCTTAATAAGCACAAGTTTCAAATCGTTTAAAATGATAAGGATCTTTTAAAACGGACAAAACTGTCGGTTTTGAAAGCTTGATCCCTGTTTAAGTTCCAACCGTTTTAAACTATTTTCTATAGTAAAAATCATTCGCATTTTTATATCATTTGTAAACCGTAGTTTTTCAAACAACATTTTTTGTTTTAAAATTAATGTAATGTTTTATTATTGTTTTAAACATTTTGCATTTTAAACATCAGTTCAAAACAACTATTTAAGCATATAGTTTAAATTATAAAGTTCAAAACACACGCACTAAACAAACTTTTAATAGTTCAAAACATACAATAAGGATAGACATGTTTTTTTCTTAAAACAAAGGAATTTTTTTCTTTTTTTTTTAATAGAAAAAAAAATAGGTTTTTTTGTTTAAAAAAATATTTAAAAATACTATTAGTGATAAATACCATCACTAATAAAAGATAAGTTTCATTTACGAGTCTATTAGTGGATAGTTTTTAATGCCATGGATGTGTTATAACAATGTTGATAAGATGCAAGAACTTGTTGAAGATTTTCACCACAGATTGCGTGAAAGTGGTTCCTTGCTGGCCTGATGGCTACATAATTTTTCGTTAACTAGAGACACGTGTAAAAGAAAAAAGGTGTTTGTTTTAACTTGCTTTTTGATCGCGCTTTCTCCATGAGTTGCCATGCGGCTTGTCATTTTTTTCTTCCCGCAAATGAGAATGATAGGAGGAAAATATGAAACACATAATTGTATTGTAACCTAACTAGGGTACATATTTTGAAATTTAACACTATCTCGATTGTAAAAATGTAACTTTTGTCAAAAAAAAATGTAAATATGTTTCTTAATACCAATTCATATGTTGAAAGCCGAAAAAAAATGAAAAAAAAAGGTAGTAGTGTCTGTCTTTATGTGGCATGTTTTATGTTATAGCTGTCCCAGTGTTTTCTGGGTTACTAACTTACGTGAATTTGGTAGAAGAAAATTAAAACGTGTTTCATCTATCTAGAAATAAGCATAAAAATGTCACGACATCAATTTCTCTTTATCCAAAAAATAACTCTCACCAAAACCACCTTGTTGAAAATTTTGAGAAATATGTAATACTTTTGGGACAAATATATTTTATTCTAAAAAAAAAAAGAAAGACGTTCTTGCCAAATGATGCTGGCTCAATTGATGAACATATGATGGGTTCAGGAGGAGATGTCTAAGTTTATTTTGGGAATAGCTAAAGTTATATGTATAGAGAGAAACTTGTTTTCAATAAAGGTATATTTTAATAATAATTGATGATATAATATGATAATAATTTAACATCATTAATTATTATTTTTTTATTAACCATCTATTTTTATTACAACCATTAGACATAAATTTAATAACCAATAAAAACTGACCGATTAGAAATGTAACCATTCAATGTTATAGAAGTTCTATAATTTTAACTATGACGTACTTGCCTAATATAAAAAATGATTTTTGTAGGTGCTAACTATTGGGAATTAAAAGACATAATTCTACAGAGAACGAAAAATAAATAAGAACATATAAAATTTATAGTGGTTCACCCTCAACGTGAGAGCTACACTCACTTTCAACCGCTGCAGAATAATTCACTATAATGATGAAAAAGTTTACAAACAAAAATTACACTCTCTATCTCTAGAATTTTCTTTAGCCCCCCAACCACTCAATTTTTTTTGAGTTTCTTTAAAGAAATGAACTAGGGGTGAACAGCGGGCGGTTTGATGGTTTTTGGGCGGGTGCGGTGCGGTTTTTTGGGATAACGGGTTGGCGATTAATCAACCCACAAACCGCCCACCACATGGCGGGTGGTTTCGGTTTGGTTTTGGGTGGTCACGGGCGGGTGCGGGC
>CAMOHE010025045.1:0-14652 GCA_946598075.1 Artocarpus hirsutus
CGGCTTAAGGACAAGTTCTGTCTTACCTTCCCGATTATTTTTATCTTACGTTCCATTATCTCACCATTGGAAAACTTACCATCCAAAAACAGTATACCATTCGGTTACACCTATGTATCCAAATGGTTGAGCGCTCCAGTTTTCCAATTGTAGGATAACGCATATAAGAGGATATCTCTACTCCTAAAGAGGAGCTATGGATTCCATATCTATGAATAACAGGTCTACGTCAACAAGAGTCATGCCTCCAACGTACCGGCATGCATACTACTACTAAGATGTGGGTGTCACCCTTTGGCACATCAAAAGACACAAGTCAAGACAACGGGCCCACTATTCATCTAAGGATTAAGATGCAATACAAATGATTGTCTAAAGTGAATCGATTTGCCAAGACAGAATTATTAATCCAAATCAATTCACTTTATGTCCCGATCCAACACATCATCACCTATGATAACGTGCCAATGTTTCTATTCACAGAGTCCACCTCCGATGGTCAAGACAAACCATCTCCCAATAGGGATATAGACAACATAACAATCTTTACATGAATCAAGCACCCAACTTTATTCCCTCGATTGTGGATCTTATGATTTAGACCGTCACCTTTAGAATCGTGTCTTTTGCATAATCTATCCATCATATGCCCAATTCTTAAAGGTTTAGACTTACAGTCTCAGATTATTGTTTGCTTATCATACATTCAACAAATATGAACGTAAAGAGGACAAGATTTGGTATATGAGTAATAAATGAATTCTTTATTGATAAAAATGTCTTCAAAAACTCTTTACATTTTTACTCCTTAGGGCATACATGTCTAACATATTAGCCTCGAGCATCAAGAGTGTAGCAGCCAACCATCTAGTCCTTAGCTAGTGCTGGGACGTGCCTTCATCTACATCATTATAAAAATGAGTGAGCTAATGCCCAGTATGTAGAATTATGCATGCATGAGTAGCATTTAAATGAATGAGCTCAATTTAATATGTGTTTACTCTTTAACTTTTCACTTTATCATCCTTTGATTTCATTTACTCTTCTCCGTATCATTCATACGCTTAGCATAATGTGCACACTATATAGTGTTTCCTGGGGGGGAAAATATTATATCCTACGTGCTTAAATCTTTAGCATCCCAAATGCTTAACATCTCACATGGCATCCTAGATGCCTAATCATTGTATTCCTAACGTTTAAAAGTTTCCCATCATTATGTCCTAAATGCTTAGAGTTCTATCACAGCTTACCAGTATAATCAATTTTATATTTTTCATAATTATTTACATGTTGGCATATATTTGAAATCACAACATGTAGTGCAATGCATATAACATTCACATATCAATTTACAACATTAAATGCACAACAATTATAGTGATAAAGGTGAAATTTTACTTACTTTACTTAATGAGACTATCAATAAGGCTTGTGTGGCCGGTACTTGACACCTCTAAAAGATTGAAAATTTTTACTTATATTGCCACCAATTAGACAATAACTAATAATCAAACATTAAGGAGCACATTTTCCTATTGTAAATATTTATTAAAAGTCTAATCCTTATAATTAGCTTCACTTTAACCTCTTAAATTACAAAATATATCAAAATTAAACTAAAATTGAACTCATGGTTTGAAAATATTGAAAAAGGGACTTCGGAGGCCCAAAAACCACCCCTGATTAGGCCATTTGGGGTAGCCTAGTCAAGGTGTAACACCTGCCAATTTCTATGTAATGGTTTATGATAGATATTTAACCACATTATATATTTCCTATATAATTTTATGTTACTAACTATTTTATTTGAGTGTTATGACAGGTGATGGTCACGTGGAATTGATGTGCTTAAGGTGTTCATGTCAATAATGTTGCATGCATAATTTATATTTTTCCAATTAGTTAAGATTTTGCTGCATTTGTGAAATTTCGGTAGTTCGGCTAGCCAAACCTTCAAGATAGGCAGGCCGAATTGTCCCTCACGGAACGACAGGCCAATGAAAGTGCATCGACAGGCCGTACTTCACGAATTTGGCAGGCCAAAGTGAATTATCGGTAGGCCGAAGACATCTGACGAGCAGTCAGCAGAAATCTCTCAAAATTTGTGACAATGATAATTATGATGATTGGATAAAATCAGATGATTTATTCTAATTGATTAGCATATTTTTGGTTTGATTCCTTATTATAGGTAATAAAATGTTTGACTTTTTTTGATTTATTGAATTATTTGATATGGTTTCCTCTTTTGAAATTTTGAAATATGGTAAGTGAAGCAAATCATTTGACTTTCCCTATCTCTCTCCATTCCCACATGAACTTACCATGAATTTTAGTTAGGAAAATTCTGACATAATAGAGAATTTTGATCCCTTGCATTATTTTCATTCACGATAATTTTTCTCTCTCTCTAAAACAAAAAAATTTTTTTAGACACATTCTCTCTCTCTTCCCTTCTCTACACGTTCTCTTTTCCCCTTCTCTTCTTATTTTCTGCAATACATGAATGAAATTGTGGGTTAACACATAGAAGAATTCAAAAGAAATTTGAGAAGAATCGTTTTAAGGTAAGGGTTCATTCTCGGTATTTCAGAAATGTATTTTTCTCCTTAATCCTACTACTATATCTTTGTCTACAAATTTCCATTTGCTCTGAAATTTTAGTATGATGTTCAAGTTTGTGATATGTGAGGTTCCTCCAAATTTCATGTTCATTGGATTTTTCTATATTGAGATATGAATTTTCTTCTCTCTACCACTCATAGAAAATTGTTGCTGATTGGCTATGTTGAACAAAAATATAGGTTTTGTTCATAATGCAAATAAATGTTTTTTTGTACGAAATTTGGCAATATGTTCATGTATATGTTAAGTTATGGACTGGAAATTTTGGTGATGATTTGAAGAAAATTCTATGTGTTATTGAATGTTCATTAAGACTAGGTTTTGAGACTACTTCATCGGTGAAATTGTTGGACTTTTTGTTGTGTGATGTTTTTGTATGACTAAATGATTTTATTTGGTAATGAGAATTTTTTTTGGTACTATATTGTATGTTAATAAGTTGTTATTAAGAATTTTAGAGTTTAAATAAATTTGTTTTAATTGTTTGAGAATGATATTCGCATGTAATTCACTGCCTGAATTGTTTAAAGTTGTTTTTGTCTCTGAATTCAAACACACGTTTTGTATTGTATGGAATTTATTTAAAGGTGATTTTGGATATGTTGAAGATGGTGTCTTTTGCATGTAGGATTTTTTTGGAATTATTTTAGGATGTAGATAATTTATTTTATGAATGTAAGTATGGACTGCTCACTGTTTTGTTATTGATGGCAAATTTTGTGTTGTATGTTTTATGACTTGTTTTGGATAACAAATGGAATTTTTATGACCAATGGAAAATCATCGTAATATGTTTATATGTTAAGCTTGTCCCTGTCAAGTTTGGTACTCAAATTGTGTATGAATTTTAAGTTATTGAACTATGATTTCATAAGGGTCAGATAGCAATTGTGTTGACCGTTTTGTTCTAATGTTTTAAAGGTTAATGAAACGTATTATGAATTAATGTTTTTAAGAGAAGAATGTATGTGGGATGTATTATGGTATTGAAATATGTTATGTGGTGTTGAATGATTTCATGGTCTCATGAAAATAAATGTTAATTGTTATTTTAAATGAATGTATGACATGAACGCACTAAGGAGCGAGCATATCAAGACTACGGTGACGTCACCTACAAATTAAGATTAAGTAAGCTATACAAGTAAATACATTCTTACGTGGAACATGATGAGTTTATGAAAAGTTTGAAATCGATGTTCATGATGGTTTTATAATGATTTCCACGATGATTATACATGATGTTTTATTATGAAAGTTTGATGTATAAAGTTTATGCATGTTTCGATGATGATGTCTTTCAAAGCATAGAAGTATATATATATATATATATGTATAACCTAAATAAATATTCCATACCCATGTTTATGTTATGTTATGATATGATGTCATGTTTGGTTTAAGATTAGCTACCCTTCTCCTCTCATGAGGGCGCGCCTACAATGATGATTATGATGCAACACTTGGGCCTTTAAGATAAAAATAAACAAAGTTTTAATATAGATAATGCTATGAAAGATATGTTCTTTATGAATTGTGCATCGTGCACTATTATGATGATGAATATGAGGATGATGTTCATAAAATGTTTTACGTTGTGAGATATGAAATGTACTTACTAAGCTTTAGCTTAATCAGTTTTATATCATGTTGCAAATAAGGGTAAGAAAATTTTGGAATAGCTGGAGGGCAAGGAAAGGAGTGTGAGCCAAGAAGGGTGAATTGGAAACGGAAGAATGCGGAAGGAGAATTTAAAAGTCTATGTTTTGATATTGTGTATGTTTGACTATATGAGTTTGTTTATTTGAATAGTCTTAAAGGTTTAAACTAAGTTTTTATAGCTTTAAAGTATCAGTATTTATCCTTCGTATTTGAAATACTAAGTTTTGATAAAATTAAAAATTTTAGTTTTAATAGTAGTTTGGCCTACCGATCATTATTGGTTGGTATGCCGATGAAATGTTTAGCCTGTCGATTATACTGTTTCAGCCTACCGAACTTAGCAATTTTTAAACCCCATTTTACAGAGCCTCGGGCGGCCTGTCGGTGGTTGGAGTTCAGACTACCAGTCAGGTTCGGCCTACCGAAGTCCAAAGTTCAGCCTACCAAACTATGCAAACAGATTTTGAATGTTGTGTTTTATTTCAGATTTAATTATTGGGTATGATAAACTATTAGAGAATGTTTATAATCAAGTAATTTTAATTATATAATGATGTATATATATATATTTAAAAAAAAATGTATGCATGGATCTCGGGGTATGTATTCAAATTATGTTTCAATCAATAGTTTATCATAAAATAAGGATTTTTATAGAATGAATGTAACAATATCTGTGACGTCCGTATGGGGGTGTGACAGGCTTTGGTATCAGTGCAGAATTCTGTTTCCAATTCATATCGCCACATGTCAGTCCAAGTCCTCCAGGTAAGCATGTTTTATTGTTAAATCTTAAGATACAAGTATGATGATAAGTGTAAGATTTAGTTGCCTAATGATTAATGCCCTAGTAGCGAAAACATGTCTCATAAATTAGAAGATTGTTCCTAAATTCATAGCTCTTTTAGGAAATTAACTATGGACGATAGTGGAATAATGCAAACTCACACTCAGACCAACGAAAGGCTGATGATGATGATCGCTGAGCTGCAAAGGCAACTTGAGGAACAAAGAAGAGAAATTGCAGCATTGAGGGCCAATGGTCATGATGGCGAATGACAAGGCAATGACATGCCGCCTCCTCCACCTCCCCAACCACAAGTAAATGAAGTCCCAACTCCTACTGTTGAACCTAGACCGGCCTATTAGGAACCACTCTTAGTTAAATGGAAGAGGGTTAAGCTAGTAGATTTTGAAGGTTCCAAAGATCCCTTAGTTGCTTATAGATGGCTAAAGACAATTGAGTCTACTCTGAGACTTATGGGTTTCTCAAATAATGAGAAGGTATTCTGTGCTTCGTACTGCCTCACCATGGAGGCTAGGATTTGGTGGGATGGAATAGAATAGAGCAGGAATGTTGATGAGATGACACGGGCCAACTTCGTTCATGAGTTCAATACGAAGTTCTTCCACATGAACATTACCCGGAAGCATTATGATGAGTTCGAGAACCTACGTCAGGGAGACATGTTGGTAACTGACGTGCTAGCAAAATTTGATCAGCTAGCTCGTCTTTGCCCAGGGATGGTTAACGATGAGAGTGAAAGGGTCAGAAGGCTGATCTGAGTCCTATGGCTAGAGATTGCTGCAATTGTTGATGGGGCAAGTCCACCCAGAAACAAGGAACAAGTTGTTTTGAGGGCCCAACTTGCTGAGTTCCACCTGTCAAAGCTAAGAATAAATCAGCCTCAGCCAGGTTAGCCAGCCAGTAATGTAATTACCCAGAACCGCCCTCAACATAGAAACAACAACAACAACAACAACAATCAACACTGGAGGAATAACTAGAGGAAGGGTGATTCTCAAAACCAACAAAACCAAGGCAACACAAGGCATAATGGCGGCCAGCCCAACAACAACCATAGGCAATTTCAGCCATGCACCAAATGCAGAAGGAAACATCCTGGAGAATGCCATTTGGGGACTAACCAGTGTTTTATTTGTGGATGAAAAGATCATTTTGTCAAGAACTGCCCCAACTAGACTAATGCTCAAGCCCAATAGAGAGCTCCGCAAGCCCAACTCCATCAGAAGCAAACGTCCTTAGAAGGGCCATTGATTAGCTATGGAAGACTTGAAGCCCTACCTACTAATGCCTGCATCTATGCAATGACAAAAAAAATAGGTGGCTGCAGAAGCCTCTAATGTGCTCACAGGTCAGATTTCAAGTCTTTCTAATATTGCACATGTTCTCTTTGATACAGGTGCCACACATTCCTTTGTTTCATCGTCCTTTGCTAAGAAGTTAGGGGTTCATTTAGAGCCTATGAGACAGGGATTCACTACGACACTACCCTTCAGGGAAGTGATATTATCTCTACATTGTTTGCATACAGAACCTCTATGGATTTCTAATAGGGAACTTCTCGTCGACCTTATTATGATCGACATGTATGATTACGACATGATTCTTAGGATGGATTTTCTAAGCAAGTACAATGCTTCCATTGAATGCCAAAAACGAAAGGTGATCTTTCATCCAAAAGGTGATCAAAAGTTCGTGTATGTGGGCGAGTCTAGAAAGAAACCAAGCATGTTTTTGTTAGCCATGAAAGCAAGAAAATTGTTAGCTAGCAGCTGCATGGGATTTTTGGCAAACATTGTAGACATAAGTCAAGAAGAAAAGACAAGGATTGAGAATGTGACTATAGTATAAGAATTTCCTAAGGTGTTTCCAGATGATCTGTTAAGCTTACCTCTTGATAAAGAAATTAAATTTAAGATTGAGCTCGCTCCAAACACCGACCTAATTTCAAAGGCACCTTACAGAATGGCCCTAGTAGAGTTGAAAGAGCTTCATTCTCAATTAAAGGAACTGCTCGACAAAGGATTCATCAGACCAAGTCACTCACCATGGGGAGCTCTAGTTTTATTTGTTAAGAAGAAGGATGGCTCTATGAGACTATGTATCGACTATAGAGAGTTGAACAAGGCAACGATCAAGAATAAGTACCCGCTACCCCATATCGATGACTTATTTGATCAATTGAAAGGTGCATCAGTGTTCTCAAAGATTGACCTGCAGTCTGGATATCACCAGTTGAAGATTAAAAAGGAAGACATCCCAAAAACAGCCTTTGGATCGAGGTATGGTCACTATGAATTTGTGGTTATGCCCTTCGATCTAATGAATGGACCTGCAGCCTTCATGGACCTAATGAACAAGTAATCAAGGATTTTCTCGATAAATTTATCGTTGTGTTTATCGACGATATTCTTGTTTATTCAAAGAGTAGGGAAGAACACGTGGAGCATCTGAAAATTGTGTTGGAGACATTAAGGAGACACAAGCTATATGCAAAATTCTCCAAGTGTGAGTTTTGGCTCAACAGAGTGTCTTTCTTGGGGCATGTAGTATCAAAGGAAAGGATAATGGTAGATCCTGCTAAAATAAAGGCTGTTCTCAATTAGAAACAACCAACGAATACAAGTGAGATAAGGAGCTTCTTGGGCCTAGCTGGCTATTACTGGAGATTCATGGAAGTCTTTTCCAAAATAGCAGCACCACTCACCAATTTAACTCGCGAGGGAAAGAAGTTTGAATGGACAGAAGCATGTGAGAAGAGTTTCCAATAATTAAAGAAGATGTTAATGATAGCTCCACTATTGGTCATTCCTGAAGGAAATGACAGATTTGTGATTTACAGTGATGCTTCTAAAATGGGCCTTGGTGTAGTTCTGATGCCAAATGATAGAGTGATCGCTTACACATCGAACAACTAAAGGATTATGAGAAGAACTATCCTACTCATGACCTGGAGCTAGCGGCTGTAATTTTTGCAATAAAAATATGGAGACATTATTTATATGGTGTCTAGTGTAAGATCTTTATCGATCATCAAAGTTTAAAGTACTTTGTTACTTAGAAGGATCTAAATATAAGACAAAGAAGATGGCTAGAATTGCTGAAGGATTATGATTGTGAAATCCTTTATCATCTAGGAAAGGCTAATTGAGTGGCTGACGCTCTGAGTAGGAAGACAGTTGCTACACTGATGTCATTACAAGCAATGTCTCAACCCCTAAGGAAAGAAATTTTGGACTTCGATTTGGAAATTATAACAGGCCAGCTATCAACACTCACTCTTGCTCCAACGTTGTTCAATGAGATTCGAAGTAAGCAAAACAAAGATATAAGTCTTGCGAGGATTAAGCAGGAAATAAAAGAAGGGAAATGTGAAGAGTTAAAATTGTTGATGATGGAACTCTATATCTCAACGACTACTTATGTGTTCCCAACATTGATGGCCTAAGGGAAAGCATTTTGGTGGAAATTCATAACACTCCTTATTCAATTCATCCAGGTGCAACAAAGATGTACAATGATCTAAGGGATAACTTCTGGTGGTTTGGAATGAAACGTGACGTTGCAATGTATGTGAAGAAATGCTTGACATGCCAGCAAGTTAAAGCTGAACACCAGAGACTTGGCAGCGATTTATAGTCAATCCAGATACCGGAATGGAAATGGGAGGATATTGCAATGGATTTCATTACAGGCTTACCCAAAACTATGAATGGTTTGGTGCTATTTGGGTTGTTGTTGATCGACTGATGAAGATGGCACATTTCATTCCCATTAAGATCACTTACTCTATGGAGCGATTAGCGAAACTCTATGTCAAGGAGATTGTACAACTGCATGGAATCCCTAAGTCTATCATCTCCGATTGTGATAGCAGGTTCACGTCCAAGTTCTGGAAAAGTGTACAGACAGTGATGGGGACCAAGTTGCACTTTAGTATAACTTTTCATCCTCAGACAGATGGCCAAACAGAGAGGACAAACTTGATTTTAGAGGATATGCTTTGAGCTTGTACTCTCGACTTCAAGACCAGCTGGTGTAAAGTGTTACCATTAGCAAAATTTACTTACAACAATAGCTACCATACGACAATTAGGATGGCACCTTATGAAGCCCTATATGGGCAGAAATACAGGTCGTCTATATGTTGGCATAAAGCTGGTGAGAAAAAGTTGATGGAAAGCATTGTCAATGAAAAGACTGATTTTGTTATTGAAACCTCTAAGATGATTAAATTGATAAGAAGGAGCATAGAGACCGCTCAAAGTCATCAGAAGAGTTATGCTGACAGAAGAAGAAGGCCCTTAGAATTCGTTGTAGGTGATTCAATGTTCTTGAAGGTTGCACCAATGAAAGGAGTCATGAGATTTGGAAAGAATGGCAAGTTTAATCCGAGGTTCATTGAACCTTATGAAATTGTGAAGCAGATAGGCAAAGTAGCTTATTAGTTAAAATTGCCATCAGAAATGTCAACAATGCACGATGTGTTCCATGTTTCGATGCTCAAGAAATATGTCCCAGACTCTACGCATGTAATCGGGCCACAAATGATCGAGATACGAGATGACTTCAGTTATGAAGAAAAGCCAGTGGAGATACTAGATCAGAAAACCAAAACCTTGAGGAATAAAGAAATTCCACTGGTCAAGGTTTTGTGGCGAAATCATCAAGTGGAGGAAGCTACATGGGAACATGAAGATGACATGAGAACTAAGTATCCGCAACTGTTTTGAGTTTTGAGGACGAAACTCTTATGCGGCAGGGAGAATTGTAACACCCGCCAATTTCTATGTAATGGTTTATGATAGATATCTAACCACATTATATATTACGTATATGATTTTATGTTACTGACTATTTTATTTGAGTGTTATGATGGGTGACGGTCACGTGAAATTGATGTGCTCAAAGTGTTCATGTCAATAATGTTGCATGCATGATTTACATTTTTACAATTAGTTAAGATTTTGTTGCATTTGTGAAATTTTGACAGTTCGGCAAGCCAAACCTTCAAGATTGGTAGGCCAAATTGTCCCTCACGGAACGGCAGGCTGATGAAAGTACATTGGCAGGCCGGACTTCACGGATTCAGTAGGCCAAAGACAGCTGACGAGCAGCCAGCAGAAATCTCTCAAAATTTATGACAATGATAATTATGATGATTGCATAAAATGGATGATTTATTTTGATTGATTAGCATATTTTTGGTTTGATTCCTTATTATAGGTAATAAAATGTTTAACTTTTTTTGATTTATTGAATTATTTGATATGGTTTCCTCCTTTGAAATTTTGAAATATGGTAAGTGGAGCAAGTCATTTGACTTTTCTATTTTTCTCCATTCCCACACGAACTTATTGTGAATTTTAGTCAGGAAACTTTTGACATAATAGATAATTTTGACCCCTTGCATTATTTTCATTCACGATAATTTTTCTCTCTCTCTCAAAAAAAAATTACTTTCAGACACACACTCTCTCTCTCTCCTTCTCCGCACGTTCTCTTTTCCCCTTCTCTTCTTAATTTTCTGCAATACTTGAATTAACGCATTGAAGAATTCAAAAGAAACTTGAGAAGAATTGTTTTGAGGTAAGGGTTCATTCTCGGTATTTTAGAAATGTATTTTTCTCCTTAATCCGACTGCTATATCTTTGTCTACAAATTTCCATTTGCTCTGAAATTTTAGTATGATGTTCATGTTTGTGTTTGTGAGGTTCCTCTAAATTTCAGGTTCATTGGATTTTTCAATATTGAGATACAAATTTTATTCTCTCTGCCACTCACAAAAAATTGTTGCTGATTGGTTATGTTGCACAAAAATATAGGTTTTGTTCATAATGCAAATGAATGTTATTTTGCACAAAATTTAGCAAATATATTCATGTATATGTTAAGTTTTGGACTGGAAAGTTTGGTGATGATTTGATGACAATTCTATGTGCTATTGAATTTTCATTAAGACTAGGTTTTGAGACTACTTTATCGGTGAAATTGTTGGACTTTTTGTTGTGTGATGTTTTTGTATGATTGAATGATTTTATTTGGTGATGAGAATTTTGTGGTACTATATTATATGTTAAAAAGTTGTTATTAATAATTTTAGAGTTTAAATAAATTTGTTTTAATTGTTTGAGAATGATGATCGCATGTAATTCACTGCCTGAATTGTTTAAAGTTGTTTTTGTCTCTGAATTCAAACACACGTTTTGGATTGTATGGAATTTATTTAAAGGTGATTTTTGGATTTGTTGAAGTTATTTTGTCTATTGCATGCAAGATTTTTATGGAATTATTTTAGGATGTAGATAATTTTTTTTATGAATGTAAGTATGGACTGCTCACTATTTTGTTATTGCTGGCAAATTTTGTGTTGTATGTTGTATGACTTGTTTTGGATAACAAATGGAATTTTTATGACCAATGAAAAACCATGGTAATATGTTTATATGTTAACCTTGTCCCTGTCAAGTTTGGTACTCAAATTGTGTATGAATTTTAAGTTATTGAACTATAATTTCATAAGGGTCAGATAACAATTGTGTTGACCATTTTGTTCTAATGTTTTAAAGGTTAATGAAATGTATAATGAATTAATGTTTTCAAGAGAAGAATGTATGTGGGATGTATTATGGTATTGGAATATGTTATGTGGTGTTGAATGATTTCATGGTCTCATGAAAATAATTGCTAATTGTTATTATAAATGAATGTATAACATGAACACACTAAGGAGCGAGCACATCAAGACTGCGGTGACGTCACCTACAAATTAAGGTTAAGTAAGCTACACAAGTAAGTACATTTTCACCTACAACATGATGAGTTTATGAAAAGTTTGAAATCTATGTTCATGATGGTTTTATGATGATTTTAATGATGATTATGTTAGTGATGTGCCCTAGGCCAATTATGTAATGACCACATATTGATTTCATTACATTTGCATTTTATTAATAAAGAGGCATTTTCATTGTTGTTTTTTATTCTAATTCTATGAATAGTTAATTCTACCTAAGGTCATCAAGTACGTAACTTGATAGTAAAACTCTTAGGTGAAAATTGAATTATCTTCTAAATTGTCCCTAATTGGTCATTATTATTGGAATAATAATGAATGAAGACTAGTATGAAGTTTGAATAATGATTATGTTTTACTAATCATATGTATGAGATACTAAGTCAACTCATAGATACATATTTGCGAAATGATGTATTGGATTGACCCGCTATGAGAATACTGCATAGATAATTGTCATAAGTGATTCTCATCACAATAGTATTATCCTAGTCCTCTGACCTGAAATCACCATGGTTTCCTCATGACAAGTTCTATATTTTGACACAATCTAATATTATCTTTAACAGGATGATGGAATAGATTGTTGTTGGATATAGAGTGAATCATGTGGGGAATATGAGTGATTAAGAAGGAATTTGTCCCGCTTTATTATGAGAATGGTATCTATAGGCCCCTCGATAAGTTAGACTGAAGAAAAATGTATGGCCATACTGGAATGAAATTATCAATATCAGTCTACTTAAGATCGAGAAATAATATGATTGAATAGTATAAGGATGACATAAACCATAACATATGTTCAATCAAGGTATCTAGAGACAAAAGGACTTTAATACTTATTGTGGATTAGGTTATGTCGGATTATTGACATTCGCATAACTTGGGTAATCATAATGTCTTGCTAGAGGCCACTTATGATTTGTGGGCAAGAAACAGAATTTCAAGCCCACTACCAACGCTATGTGAACCTATAGGGTTGCACACTTAGAACAGACCAAGAACGAATTTTGGGTTAACTGTGTCTAGGTTCGATAAACTTGATAATATCCAGATTTGATGTACTAGATTTGTCTAGGTTCATTGAATCTGACATTATCTAGATTATCTAAATCATATTCGAATTACTGATATTATCTAGATTTTCTAAATTATATTCGAATTACAGACATTATCTAAATTCTCTGAATCATATTTGAATTACAGTTTACCCTAATTAAAATCTGACTCTATCTCGAAGTCAATATATATATATATATATCTGTTTTAGGGTGTCTACTCGAATTAAGAAGAAAAAAGGCGTTCTCTCATTCTAAAAGGCAAAAGACATTAAAACCCTAAAAATTAGAAAGAGTCATTTAACGCAAAAAGAGGGTGCTAGCACACTAATTCATTTTTGAGAGAGTCTGTTCATGTGGATAACTGTAGAGGACGTTGCTCTAAGTAAAAATGTCTGAATCTGATCCCGAATACTAAAACCTCGACTTAGGGTGTCACTGGAGTGAACCCGCTCTCTCCCTTCTAGAATCTTGCCCGTTTTGTCATCCTGGTAAGATTCTATGACTTTATTATCAATCTAATCGAATTGCATGGATCCTGCGTGGGTTTTGTGAGAATTAATTTTTAATTTTCTACTACGTATTTAAATCACAAAATCCAACAAAACGCAACAATGGTATCAGAGAGACTTGCGAATTTGATTAAATTGATTTTATATAGTTCTGTGTATATGTGATATGCATGAATAGAGTTTATACATTAATTAGATTAATGTGTTTGAGGTTTTATTTGATTAAACATTTTTACCGTGTTGATTTGATTAATACGTTTACTGTTTCTTATAACCTATTGTTGTTAATTTGATTAATATTAAATTTAACAAGAATGTAGTATTCTGTTTTAAGATGATTGAATGATACACTGCAAATATGGTTTCGGTTTTATTAAGGTGCAGACTGTTTAAATGTTAAACAATGATAATCTGTTTTGAACAGATTAATATATATCATAGGGTCTGTTTAATTATTAAACAAGGATGATCAGTTTAAAACAGATCAATAAATTCATGAATTCGTTTAAGTGTTAAACAGAGATTAATTAATTCTGTTATGAACAAATTAAGTAATCTAATTAATTAAACTCAACGGATTTAGGCAACAACTCATTCAAATAAGTAAGGTAAATCATTTACCTTTCGAGGTGCTGCCCCCTTGACCCCCGCCCGCTAACGGACTAGCAGGACCGCCGCCAGGGGCGCTGCCCCTTGACCCCGAATTGATTTGTCACATAGATCGTTTTAGTCATAATAAAAATTTAACTTTAATGATATTATATTAGTATGTTTATGTGTTTAGTGTGAATTGCATGGTGCATAGCATGGCCCCTTTTACACCAATGTGATTGGCAGGTTTTATTTAATTTTATTTTGGGTTTGTAATTTTAAATATGGCCTGCGTGTCGTTTATCAATTTGTTGTAATCTATTATTTATTTAGTAGAAATATAATACTTTATATTGCAATTTGTAATGTTAAATCAAAGCCCAAAATCAAGATAGATGGAGGTTCAAGATGGAGGCTCAAGATGGAGTCCGTTCGTGGCAATCTAAGGAAATCCATGGAGATGAAGATTACCTAGGAATGGCCATTAACCTTCATATTGGCTTATGAAGATCAATTAGATTTGGGCCATGCTATGACACGCTTATTGTGTTATTATTATGTTATGTATATGATGCTATGTATGTGATGCTGTGTATATGA